>CALYCA010000410.1:0-42938 GCA_944452715.1 Ophion slaviceki | reverse complement strand
ATATGTACATATGGGTCCATTCCATGTCAAATCGACAAATTTTTTACCTGACCCCCTTTGATTTCGCTGAAAATTTTCTATCTTTTTCTACCCCCCCGAAAGTTATTTTTCAGAATTTTTTCAAATTTTTTTTACCGACTCAAAAAAAGTTATGAATTTTTGAAAAAAACCGCTCTTTTATTTTTAAATTGCAGAACTTTTTCAAAAATTGACCGTTTGGGAACCTTTTTTTTTTCAAAATTTTTGTTTTTAAATGTAGTTTTCGAAAAAAAATATGAAAAAATTTTCAGAATCCCAGATATATGAAATATTTTAGTTTTTTTGAAAAAACCGTAATTTTCTCAAAGTCCGACCGTTTTTTTATTTTTTTTATTTTGCTCTAAAAATACTTCAACTAATTCTGCAATGATCCCCGTTAATCAAAAGATGTGACGACAATCGCTTCTAATTTTTTTTCTTGATTATAAAAAAACTTTTGTTGAATTTTTGCTGATTTTATATAACTTTGTTATGAAATTTTTTTTATTTCCTCGTGAAACCTCAAAAGTTAAAAAATAAAATTTTATTGGAGAATTTCAAGTGATTATCGTCCAAGAAATTGTTATTTAAAAAAAAAAAAAAATTTTCTCTCATTGACGTTATTTTTTTACTCTTATGGACGTTTTTTTTTTGGTACTGAAATATGACAACTTAACGTCATTTTGGTACTGAAACATGACAAAATAACGTCAATGAGAGAAAAAAATTATTTTTTTTTTTTAAATAACAATTTCTTGGACGATAATCACTTGAAATTCTCCAATAAAATTTTATTTTTCAACTTTTGAGGTTTCACGAGGAAATAAAAAAAATTTCATAACAAAGTTATATAAAATCAGCAAAAATTCAACAAAAATTTTTTTATAATCAAGAAAAAAAATTAGAAGCGATTGTCGTCACATCTTTTGATTAACGGGGATCATTGCAGAATTAGTTGAAGTATTTTTAGAGCAAAATTAAAAAAAAAAAAAACGGTCGGACTTTGAGAAAATTACGGTTTTTTCAAAAAAACTAAAATATTTCATATATCTGAGATTCTGAAAATTTTTTCATATTTTTTTTCGAAAACTACATTTAAAAACAAAAATTTTGAAAAAAAAAAGTTCCCAAACGGTCAATTTTTGAAAAAGTTCTGGCAATTTAAAAATAAAAGAGCGGTTTTTTTCAAAAATTCATAACTTTTTTTGAGTCGGGAAAAAAAATTTGAAAAAATTCTGAAAAATAACTTTCGGGGGGTAGAAAAAGATAGAAAATTTTCAGCGAAATCAAAGGGGGTCAGGTAAAAAATTTGTCGATTTGACATGGAATGACCCATATGTAACTCTACAGGGTGAACGTAAATTCAACCTATTCCTTAAAAAGGGTTATACTACAAGTTATTCGCAAAAAATTCGGCTCAGTCAACTGGGGGTCGAAAATGAGTTGCTTCCTAGTTATGGTGGTTTTCGGATCTTTTTCTTAATTTTCAGACTTATTACCAAGAACAAATCATTGTACAAAACTACTCCACTGTGGACACTTCATCGATACTTTTCTGAAAGCAAATTAATGCATAATCATTTTGAATAAAAATGCATGCCCAAAATTCCTATAACATTGGATTTACAAAAAAATATTTCTTGCCATTTAAGATCTTTTATTTCTAAGATTATGGGAATTTTGGGCATGCATTTTTATTTAGAGTGATCATTCATTGATAATCTTTCAGAAAAGTATCAATCGAGTCCTTAGAGTGAAATCGTTTTTTTGCAATCATTTGTCTTTCGTAACAAGCCTGATTTTTTTTTTAATCTTGGAACTACCATAACTCGGTTACCACTGATTTTCGACCCTTAATTGACTGAGGTTAATTTGTTGCAAACGACCTCTCGTATAACACTTTTTACAGAATTCGGTCGAATTCCCGTTCACCGCGGATAGAGTTTAGATGCATATTATGGGCTACATACCATGTATAAAGGAGAATAGTTTCGTCTGCGTGAAGATTTTCTTTGATCCCGAAGATTTCACCGCTGTATATCCCGAGATGACTTCTTTCTTGGCAAATGTTCGAATTATTTCCCGGATAGACTCTAATGGCTTCCGTGATACATCGATTTTGTGCCAGATGAGAGTTTTCTGGAAGCAAATTTTCCAATGGTAAGTTTCGAAACAGACATACACTACCTCTCAAAAGTTTGGATATTTCTTGTCGCACTAAAAGTTAGATAGCTCTGTCAAAAAAATAGATAACCAAATTTAACGAACGGCGTTTTAAAGAGAACCAATTCAGCTTTGTTTTGCTTTCTTGAAATATTTTTTATGATTTTTTTTCGGCCCGGTACGCACTTTTGAACGTGTCTGCTTTTCGGCTTTTTTCGACCATCGAGAATCGAGTGCATAACTTATGGAATTTTTTTTTGTCATTTTCATCCATGATAACCTTGAAAGGGGTAGCAGAACGTGCATTTTCGTTTGTCTTTAAATTTCGTCCGATTTTTTTTTCGCAAAATTATTCAATTTTTTGTTAAAAAAGACAAATTTTGGCAAATGCAACGTAACTCAAGAATTATAGGGTTTAAGAGTTAATGTCATAGATGCAAAAATTTACATAAATTAATACTGAATCGTCTGGAATTTTTAAAGAATTTTCCTGAGATTTTTGTTTGGACTATTTTTGCTCGAAACTCTGATGAGTAGGATGGCTTAAGTCCAAAAGTATGGCATTTAGGACAATATATCAGGAAGCGAAACGCTTTTCATTTTCGATTTTATATTTGCATACATTTTTGCAGATTTTTTTCAAAAATTTGTTACATTTTATTCAGGTCTAGGTGCTGTTGAAACATTGTAAAAAAAGTTTTGAATAAAATCTGAAAAAAATCGACGTATTTGAAACGAAACACTGCAATGTTTTCCCCTCTTGATATTCTGTCTCTAACTCAATAATTTTCGAGATACGCCGTTCCATTCTTTGGACGATTCTTCGAGTTTCGGCCAAAAAAATTTCAAAAAAAATCTGAAATAATGCAGGTAAATATAAAATCGAAAATTAAAAGATTTTCACTTCCTGATATTTTGTCCTAAATGCCGTCCTTTTCGACTTAAGCCATCCTACTCATCAGAGATTCGAGCGAAAATAGTCCAAACAAAAATTTCACAGGAAAATTCTTTAAAAATTCCAGACGATTCAGTATTAACTTATGTACATTTTTACGTCTATGACATTTCCTCTTAAGACGGAATGACACCTCATCGCGGTCGGTATGGTAGAACAATTATAGATTCCCAAAAATCTCTGAAACGGCTATTCAGATCCCGTCGAAACTTTGCCAAACGACGTTAAATAGATAGACGAATAGCTTCTAGCCACTCAAATTTTCTAAATTTGAGAAAAAAAAACTAGATTGGCTTATGATAAGCCAATCTACATTTTTTTCTCAAATTCAGAAAATTTGAGGGGCTGGAAGCTATTCGTCTATCTACTTGACGTCGTTTGGCAAAGTTTCGACGGGATCTGAAGAGCCGTTTCAGAGATTTTTGGGAATCTATAATTGTTCTACCATACCGACCGCGATGAGGTGTCATTCCGTCTTAAACCCTATAGTTTTTGAGTTACGTTGCATTTGCCAAAATTTGTCTTTTTTAACAAAAAATGAAATAACTGCGAAAAAAAATCTTACAAAACTTAAAAAAAAAACTAAAATGGTCCTTCTGCTACCCCTTTCAAGATTATCATGGATAAAAATGACAATAAAAAATTTCATAAGTTATGCGCCCAATTCTCGATGGTCGAAAAAAGCCGAAAAACAGACACGTTCAAAAGTGCGTACCAGGTCGAAAAAAAATCATAAAAAATATTTCAAAAAAGCAAAACAAAGCTGAATTGGTTCCCTTTAAAACGCCGTTCGTTAAATTGGGTTATCTATTTTTTTACGGAGCTATCTAACTTTTAATGCAGCAAGAAATATGAACTGGTGTATCCAATCTTTTGAGCGGTAGTGTAAATAGAAATAATTAAATTAGAAATAGATTCTTTGAAATAGACTTACGATGTTTTCCGCCTGTTCTGAGTCGCCTGCGATGATTTTCTCGAACTTAATGAATGCGTCGACTGATTTGAGTGGCAGATCAAATCCATGGTCCAAAAACCTGATCGTGCTACTCTTATCCGTCGATTTTAGGCAAACTATTTCCGTCTTAAGGTTGCGAACTTCTTTGCACAACTCTTTTACTTGATGTGCGAGTAGTGCCACATTTTCTTCCATCGTTTTGATTGTCTCGGAGAAGTCGTGGATCGGTTTTCTTATTGAATCAGCAATATCTAAAAGGTAAGTCGTATTTAATCAATTTCTTACATTTATTCTTTCAAACTACTAATTCGATTGTTAATTGGATGTACATACCACGAATCAGGCTATCATATTCCATCCTGTTCATAACGACGTTTATTAACGTGTCATTCTCGCCGGAATGCCCTTCTTGTCCCTCCGAAGGACTGGAAGGAAGAAGTGGCGAGCAGTGGAGTACTGGAACATCTGCCGAATAAATTGATACATTCCCTTCGCCGTCAGCTGTCCATAGATAACGTAGTGCAGTGCGGTCCAATGCGTATCAGAAGTATGCGCCCGCCCAGGAAGTGTAGTGGAGACAGCGTAGTCCAAGCCGCATGAAAGTAGATTGGTAGTGCAGGTTAGATTAGTCGAAGTGTTATCACCAGTGTAATTCAGCAGGCAAAAAGTGGTAAGGACAGTGTGAATCGTGTCGGAGGAGAACAACGTCACAAAAAGTGAAAATAAATTGAAGCGAAAGGTGAAACAAATATGATTCTACTTACCCAGTGGTAGTGCAGACACACTCCAATCCGCAGGATGTTTCGCAAGACTTTTCTCTGCATACATATACTTTTTCATCGCCGCAGCTGCCTTTTCCGCGCTGCACTCATCTTCATCGCTTGTGAAGGCGTGGCTCTTTGATTTTGAAGCTCGCAGTTTTTTTACTGCGTCATTATAACACGCTAGAAAAGATAAATTGTCATAAAATAAATGCAATCAACGAATCGGTGTTACAATAGCATAATCAGAACTATACAATACTTACTTGCACTCCCTACTATTTTAATGGGATACGAGAGCCAATCTCTTGCAGGAGGACTGGAATACCGAAGCGCACGTCGTAAAATGGTGATCCTTTCTGGCGTGTACGGCGGTGGCATGAACTTCGTCTCCATCTGTTCTTTTTGTTTATTAAATGTGATCCATTCACAACACACGATGTCACGAACAATATCACTCTCGTCTTTTGATTCGCCGAGGAATTCGACGATTTCATGCGTTTCTTCCATCGTATTATGTTCCACTCGCGTATTCGGCCAATTGACGTTGACTGCTAAACGAGAACAATAGGGAGAATACAAAGGGACATACAAGAAAGAAGAGAGGTATTAAGCCCTTATAAGGTTATAAGGCCGACGTAGATTTTCGTAGATACATTTTGATATTACAGCAATTGCTTTTTTTGACATGTAGGTAAGCTATTGAATATTGTTTGAAAAAAATTGACGATTTATTTCCGATTATACATAAAAAAAGCCTTAAATGACTAATCAAAACAAACATTCGCTGATAAAATATTAAACATCGGGTGTCTTACCTCAAATATATACGGCAACCTCGAACACACGTGTTGAAACAACGCGAATGAAGAAGAAAGGATTGACGAAAAGCCACTTTTTTGTTTTGAAATAGAAATGCGAATTAATTTAAACGCGAACAGAACACCCAAGGCCCACGTGGGCAACGTGTATGTGATGCAACACGTGGTTATAACCTCTAAAAATACGAACACGATTCTTTAAGTCCTAGATATTTAACGCACGCAACAAACTATTAATAGCGGGACTATGTGCCCTTTTTGACTCGCACGTATCCTACGGAAACTTTCAATGCACGGATTTTTTAACGATCACAGCTATTCGATTCCGCACATTCACACGCGCTTTGCTATCCACCGGCATTCTGTTTCCGGCTTGCCTCATGGCGGCCGTCTCGAGCGCGTGGTCCTGATATCCGAGCGCCATATTAAGCGCGACTTTCAAATTACCAGAGGAACTTTAATTTTTTTACCCGCATAACACAATATGACCAAATCGCTCATAATATCTTTATAATATCGCTTATAATTCAAATGATTTATTATTGTTAATGAAGACCAAATCGACTTAACTAATTAGGTTATTCAATGATTTTTTCATTGTAAAAATCATGTGCAGTTTTTATAACAGAAGTATATTTTTTTAACAATTAACAAAGATATGGCACTTTAAAACTTTGTTAATTGATAAGAAAAAAAAATCATTTTTTTTCAAGTTTTTTTTATACACGTTTTATAAACTTTTATACAAGTTTTATAAACTTAATATTTTATCTAAACAATATGATGATTTGACGTATGATTAATTTATAGTTATAAATACTCAATAATTGTAAACGTCATTAAAAAAACTAAGAAATAAATTATTGCACTAACCTGCTGCTGTATTCCTTCGTTTTTTTTTCGTTTACCAGTGCTCGCCATTGCTGCAGTCTCAATCGTTGCGCAATTTTCTTTCGCTTTTCTTTTTCCATAGCACTTTACACGTTTTTCCTCAGCACTTAACACGTTATATGGAAAAATTCAAATGTCGCGATGTTTTGCGGGTACGTAGGCGTCGACAGGTTAGGAACGTTACAGATCGCCGCAAAATAGACGAAGGCCATCTACTGATGATTGCCTGAAGCTAGCTGGATCAGGCAAATTTGACGGGGCCGTAAGTCCAGTTGCCTGAACGTAGCCGGATAAGGCGAATTTATGTGGGCCGTAAATCCGATTGTCTGATCATTGCCAGAACCTAGCCGGATTAGACAAATTAAGGCACACCGTAAGTAAGGCCACTGGACTACAGCGTGATCAGGCTCGGATCAAATTTTAGGCTAGCCTGACAATATTTCTACTCGGGCTGAAACACAGTGCTCAAAATACAGTGTGCTTAAAGTAAATTATTACAGTTCTTATACTGTCCTCTTTGGACTCGAACCGCTCTACTGTATCTTTTACTGGAACACACAGTCCAAAATACAGTGTAGTCAATAGTAAATTTTGACAGTTCAACACTGTAATATAAATTTAACAAAACTTGTAATATGACAGTTGGTTAATCTGTATTATGTACAATGAATGCGCTAGTTATATCGACAGAGTTTATGTAGGTGTTTTAACCGTGAAGTCCTCTGTTCTAGAAACTGGTTAGCATCAGATATAGTTTCAGTTTTGAACCGTTGCTTTTTACAGTATGAACTCGGGAAACGTTGTTTTAATACTGTAATTCAAACTTGATAAACCCCGTAATTTAATAGTGCCACAAATCGTATATTATACAAAATTAGGGGTAAAAATAACATTAGATAGCACTGAAAGAATAAGTGAAGCGCTGAAAGAACTGCCAGTCTTTCGTGTTCTGGTCGCACCACGCTCGAGACAAGTCCTAACCAGTGAATACCGTTCACAACGTCACACTGTAAATTTGATTATAAAAATGAAAATAAAAAAATTCGGCGAAACCTTCGCTTACAATGTATATTGTAAGCAATGTAACACACACACACACACACACACACACACACACACACACACACACACACACACACACACACACACGCACACGCACACGCGCACACGCACACGCACACACGCACACGCACACGCGCACGCACGCACGCACGCACGCACGCACGCACGCACGCACGCACGCACGCACGCACGCACGCACGCACGCACGCACGCACACACACACACACACACACACACAACCACGCGTCCCATCAACCACGCACTACTAACTGGCCATCCTTTGTGTCCTGGCCTCGTGCCTCATGTGCGTACAGCATAAAAACATTGATCGCATTTAAATTTTACAGTTAAATATTTTTACTGAAATCACTGGTGTATTCACAATATCAAACTGCAAAAAAACCAGTCTAACTGTAGAAATCTGTGCACAGATAACGTCATGAACTGTCGAAAGAAGAGTAAAACTACCGTGCCACACTGTGAAATTTAATGAATCACTCTGTACTCAATACAGTGTACACTGCAAGCCTTGCAGTTTGCGTACAGTATAAAAAGCAGTGATCTCATGTAAATTTTACAGTTGAATATTCTTACTGTAGACACTGATGTATTCACAATACCGAACTGTAAATAAGTCAATGTAACTGTAAAAACCTCAGTGTATACAGGAAAATTCGTCATTTTTGTAGGACAGGATTTACATTACTTTGTTTTACTGTAAAATGAAATATGGCACCCTGTTTTTCATGCGGTTTATACTGTGATTTTCGCTGTTTCTTTTTTTCCGTGTATACTCGAGAAGAAAATGCAATCAATTAGTTAGATAATTGAATGTGTAATGTAAAACTAGATCGAACCGAAGCTCTAATATCTTCATATGAGCGCTGCCGTTCGCAGCGCGTCACCAGCAAAGACTTGCTGAGCGGTGCGAAGATCTTCGCACCTACCGATCACAAGCGTGGTCGAGATAAAAGTCCATTGCTTAAATTATTGATTGCAAATATTGTCACTGCATTTTGCAGAGCGCCGCCGGCGAACACTCACAGTGTGTCATGATTTACGTCAATATTTGGCGACGGGCTCCGTTCGAGAAGAAAATGCCATCAATTATTTAGGTGATTGAATCTGTAGTATAAAACTAGATGGAACGAGAGCGCTAATATCTTCATATGAGCGCTGTCGTTCGCAGTGCGTCACCAGCAAAGACTTGCCGAGCGGTGCGAAGCTCTTCGCACCTACCGATCTCAAGCGTGGTCGAGAACAACTGCAGAAACAATTGTTTAAATAATTATTTTTGCGAAATTTTTACTACAACATTGTTTTTTGTAGCTCGTAAGCAGCAATCTTTATTTACTGAGAGGTACAGAATGTACCGTATCTACCGATCATACCCGTGATCGAGAATAAGTGCAAAAATAATTGTTTAAACAATTATTTTTACGTATTTTTTTCCGTTGTTTTTTGTAGCGCATAAGCAGCAATCATTTTTGCTGAGAGGTACAGAAAGTACCGTATTTACCTATCATATCTGTGTTCGAGAATAAGTGCAAAAATAATTATTTAAATAATTAGTTTTGAGTAATTTTTACACCGTTGTTTTTTTGCAGCGCGTAAGCAGCAATCTATATTTGCTGAGAGGTACAGAAAGTACCGTATCGACCGATCATACCCGTCATCGAGAATTGATGCAAAACCAATTGTTTAAACAATTATTTTTACCGTTTGTTTTTTCGGCGCGTAAGCAGCAATTATAATTGCTGTGAGGTATAGAAAGTACCGTATCTACCGATCATACCCATGATCGAGAATAAATGCAAAAATAAATGTTTAGATGATTATTTTTACGTAATTTTTACACCGTTGTTTTTTGCAGCGCGTAAGCAGCGATCATATTTGCTGAGAGGTATAGAAAGTACCGTATCTACTGATCATTCCCGTGATCGAGAATAAATGCAAAAATAATTGTTTAAATGTTTATTTTTGCGAAATTTTTACACCGTTGTTTTTTGCAGCGCGTAAACAGCAATCTATATTTTCTGAGAGGTACAGAAAGTGCCGTATCTATCGATCATACCCGAGATCGAGAATTAATGCAACAAGATTGTTTTTAACAATTATTTTTGCGTAATTTTTACCGGTTTTTTTGTAGCGCGTAAGCAGCAATCTATATTTGCTGAGAGGTACAGAAAGTACCGTATCTACCGATCATACCCGAGATCGAGAATAAATGCAAAAATATTTTTTTTAACAATTATTTTTACGTAATTTTTACCGTTGATTTTTGCAGCGCGTAAGCAGCAATCATATTTGCTGAGAGGTATAGAAAATAGAGTATCTACCGATCATACCCATGATCGAGAATAAATGCAAAAACAATTGTTTAAATAATTATCTTTGCGTAATTTTTGCACCGTTGTTTTTTGCAGCGCGTAAGCAGCAATCTATATTTGCTAAGAGGCACAGAAAGTACCGTATCTACCGACCATATCTGTGATCGAGAATAAATGCAAAAATAATTATTTAAATAATTATTTTTGCGTAATTTTTACACCGTTGTTTTTCGCAGCGCGTAAGCAGCAATGTATATTTGCTGAGAGGTACAGAAAGAGAGGTACAAAAATAATTGTTTAAACAATTATTTGTTGTTTTTTGCAGCGTTGTTTTTGCAGCGCGTACGCAGCAATCATATCTGCTGAGAGGTACAGATAGTACCGCACATTTGTTAATGTGTCAATTGTTAAAAATAATTAATTGTTAACAATTATCTCGCTGCAGAACAGCGCGAGCCGCCAGCAAGAACTCTTGCTGCGAAATTGAGATTCTCGATGATCTCGAATTTCGTGCGTAGTCGGCGTTGACGAAGAAAACAAAATTCTTTGTCCACACCGACCGTGGGTCAGCGTGTGGGTATATACGTGTATATACCCACACGAAATGTGTACTCGCTGCGAAGGGACAGCGTGCGGGAAGAAAACAATCTTCAACCGTGTGCGCCTGACGTGACGAACGCACACAGACACACGCGCACACACACGTTGCGTCGAAGCATACATTGTTATGCCTCGACGCAAGGAGGCCCTGGCCCCGTCGCAGCGTGCGTTCGGAACGAACACGCGTTCGGGATGAACGCGCGCTGTGACATCTAGCGGTAGGGAGCAGTAGCTCGTGCCAGCGCTGCCCTACCGACTCGAGCCGGGGCTGCGTCGAACGTTTGCTTGGGTATCATTCCCTCTTAAGACGGAATGACACCTCATCGCGGTCGGTATGGTAGAGCAATTGTAGATACCCAAAAATCTCTGAAACGGCTCTTCAGATCCCGTCGAAACTTTGCCAAACGACGTCAAGTAGATAGACGAACAGCTGTCTGCCCCTCAAATTTTCTGAATTTGAGAAAAAAAACGTAGATCGGGTTATCATAAGCCAATCTACGGTTTTTTTCTCAAATTCAGAAAATTTGAGGGGCAGACAGCTGTTCGTCTATCTATTTGACGTCGTTTGGCAAAGTTTCAACGGAATCTGAAGAGCCGTTTCAGAGATTTTTGGGTATCTACAATTGCTCTACCATACCGACCGCGATGAGGTGTCATTCCGTCTTAAGAACTTTCGTACCGAAATATTTGAGACTTACCATATATATTATAACTGAAAGATGGACTCAATGGAGAGATCGCAACCCCCTGAACATCGCAAATACTCATAGGGCACTACATTGATCACCTTTCATCGGAATTTTCGGACCCTATTCAAAAGAACACCCTAAGAAACACATAAAGAGTGTGTCTTTATGTGTTTCCGTCACCGGAACAAATAGTCTCGGAAACCTTGTGCTCATTGTGATAATCTCCTGAATTCTTTATACAATTTTCACAGATTAATGGTTTTTAATTTATTATGTAAGGGGGGAATCCCTTTAGACGCCCGAAAATGAGTGATTTTTCAAGAATTTTTTTAAAGGTGATAAAATAATCGCATCATTAAAAAATGTTGACATTATCTTAATCCAACTTCCAAGTGTGGGAAAAAAATTATTTTTGAAACAAAAACCAAATGGCGGCGTTATCAGGTATCCTTTTGGACGTCTTTTGAAAAACTGCTTATTGTATAGCTCAAAAAGTTGTTGATCGATCTGGCTGAAATTTTAGGAGGTTTCTCTCTGTAACATTATTGGAAAGATATACGTACAGTTTTAAGGTTATCGCGTAAATAAATTACTTTTTAGGGGTAAAAATTGTCGAGAAAATGGTCAAAAATATGATAATCTGACAACAAAGCCTACTTAATTTTTAATTTTATACGTTTTGATATTTTTAAAGGTGTATCCTTCTAATAATGTTATAGTAAGAAACCTCTCAAAATTGTAGCCAGACCGATCAATAACTTTTCGAGCAGTTTTTCAGATGACATCTAAAGGAATTCCTTATAACGCCGCCATTTTGTTCTGGTTAATGAAAAAATCAATTCAACACTTGAATGTTGTAATAAGATGATGTAAATATTTTTAAATGGTGCGCTCATTTTATCACTTAAAAAAAAATGATGAAAAATGACTAATTTTCGGGCGTCCGAAGGGATTTCCCCCTACAGTATAATTTTTCTTCCGGGGGTTACGTGAAGAAGGTGTTTCGAATCTTATCATTTAGTAAAGGCACGACAATAGAATGGGGACGATTTATCCTTAAGGCGTTACCCCCACTTGCAAAAAAATTTTTTCCTGAATTTTTTTAAAGAAAACTACAAAACTTTTTTAATCGATCAATATACCATCTTAAGGCGTTCCCCCACTTGTAGCGCAAAAAAGGCCTTTTTCATGATTTTTTTAAAAGAAAACTACAAAACTTTTTTAATCGATCAATATACCATCTTAAAGAACACATCTTGAAGAACTTTCAGTAATTTTTTTATTGAAAAATATTACATTGTTTAGTGGCAAATGACCGTCAATGAAATAATGTTTCTATATACACGGTTTGCGGTGACCAACATTGCGGCAAAGTGGATCATCTGAAAAAAAATGCGGATGGATTTAGTCAAATATAAGTATAAACTAGTCTTTAAGCGAAGGATTTTAAAAAATATTCATTTTTCACAAAATGGCGGACAGTCAAAGTTAATGGTTCGATTTTAACGAAAAAAAACGGCCGTTTTTTGGCTATAAAACGGCCATTTTTTTCGAAAAAAAATCGAACGATTAAAGACTACATTTTTATGTATTAAGGCGTAAACCCCACTTGTAGCGCAAAAAGGCCTTTTTCATGAATTTTTTAAAAGAAAACTACAAAACTTTTTTAATCGATCAATATACCATCTTAAAGAACACATCTTGAAGAACTTTCAGTAATTTTTTTATTGAAAAATATTACATTGTTTAGTGGCAAATGGCCGTCAATGAAATAATGTTTTTATATACACGGTTTGCGGTGACGAACATTGCGGCGAAGTGGATCATCTGAAAAAAAAATGCGGATGGAATTAGTCAAATATAAGTATAAACTAGTCTTTAATCGAAGGATTTTAAAAAATATTCATTTTTCACAAAATGGCGGACAGTCAAAGTTAATGGTTCGATTTTAACGAAAAAAAACGTCCGTTTTTTGGCTATAAAACGGCCATTTTTTCCGAAAAAAAAATCGAACGATAAAGACTACATTTTTATGTATTAAATAAGTCTGCAAAGAAAGATCGGTTCATTAGTGTTCGAGTAATCTTGGTCACCGACTTCAGAAATGCCATTTTGAGAAAAAACGCGTTTAAAGTTTCAATTTCAGTTTACACGAAGAAAATATTTTTTTTTGTAAACTTACATAGAGTCATCTATTCCGGGCCCATACAGAAGTATGGGCCCGGATACTTATACTTTAAAAAAATGCAATAAAAAAATCGATTTTTTCAAAATCGCAAGTGGGGGTAACCCGTTAAATAAGCCTGCAAAATTTCAAGAAGATCGGTTCATTAGTGTTCGAGTAATCTTGGTCACCGACTTCAGAAATGCCATTTTGAGAAAACCGCGTTTAAAGTTTCAATTTCAGTTTCACGAAACTGCACACGAAACTGCACTTCAAATTGCACTTCAAAAAAATGCAATAAAAAGAAATCGATTTTTTCAAAATCGCAAGTGGGGGTAACCCCTTAAGACAGTAATAGTTAACGATGAAATGTAAATCATTAAGGTAGAAACACGTACTCATATCCATAATTTGCAAACGTGCATGAGATTTTTGTGATTCGCTAGACACATACATACTTTAAAAAGAATCAGTCATCTTTTGATTGTCGTTTGGTGTTGACGACAACGATGATTAGAGTGCAAATTAAATGGCCAAACCAGTTTTTAAATGGCCTATGAACGAATTTCGAATAGCACCGACTTTGAGACAATTGGGGTGCTGGGACACTTGAGTGAAAGATTATCTACCAAATCCACAATGCTAAAGTTGCTCCTCGGTCTGCTGATGGAATAGTCCATGCATTCAGTAGAAGTGGGCGAGCCGTTATAGCCTGTCCAGATTATGCGTTTTACGCGCGAGTCCACTCGCGCGTTGACACTCGCGCGTAGCCGAGATACTAGAGCTACATATATCCCGTCCAGATGCCTACGCGCGTTTCCTCATTCGCGCGTAAAACGCGTGCAATGAGCGAGACTCTCGACTCGCGCGAACGACGCGCGAGTCGAGATACTCGGGTGCCATTGCCGCGTCCAGTACTACGCGCGAGTCAGTTGCGAGTGGGACGTATTTGACGATGGAGCGTGATAATGGCTGGATCCCTCCCAGCATAGAAACGCGCGTAAAACGCGGTATCTGGACGCAATAGAAATTGAAAGGCGCGAGTGGACTCGCGCGTAATACGCCTCATCTGGACAGGCTCTAACTGGCTGGATCCCTCCCAGCATAGAAACGCGCGTAAAACGCGGTATCTGGACGCAATAGAAATTGAAACGCGCGAGTGGACTCGCGCGTAATACGCCTCATCTGGACAGGCTCTTACGCGCGAATGAGGAAACGCGCGTAGGCATCTGGACGGGATATATGTAGCTCTAGTATCTCGGCTACGCGCGAGTGTCAAAGCGCGAGTGGACTCGCGCGTAAAACGCCTCTTCTGGACAGGCTCTTAGTGCCCGTGTATCGTCCTGCTATTGATGAAGGCAGAAGTGTCACTCCCTATCTGCTATATATAAATTGAGCAGACTTGCCTAAATCTCACCTGTGCTTAAATCTCACCACGGTCGTATTTCACACATAGCGCTTCACATGGCGGCACTGACGGATATAAATGAAACTACCCAGTGAGCCTTGTTGGATAGCGAGAATTGTACAAATTTAGTGCCGCGGTCCGTAACTTATTCAGAACGTAAATATTTTATAATTTTCTAATACCTTTAGGCAAGGCAAGGGAAATATTCGCTGATTTTCATGATTTTTTTTTAAAGCTACGATTTCTTGACCATTTTTGAGACTTAGGTCTTAGGACTTAGGCGTTTTATGACTACTTTTGGCTGTTACATGGTTTTTTAAATTGAGCTTTAAAACTGGCGGAGGTGTCGTGCGGTCTTCTAAGATGCAATTTCAAAAGTGGCGTGATGTATAGCTGAAAAAATAATCGACCAATTCCAATGTAATTTGGTACAAATCTTTCTAACCTTATTATCTAAAACATGATCTTAAAGGTTTTTGAAACTCAAGCAAAAATAATTTTTTTATTGCAAAATGTTGCCATTTTTCGCAAAATTCAATCTTTTTATTTTAAAGCGTAACATTTTATCGGTTTTCAATATTTCTCACCTTTCTTTGGTTCATATTCTGCGTATGAGTGTTAATGAAGGAAAAAACTTGGTTGATTTTTTTTATATCAATCCCGCCGACGCTACGTGTCACGCCGTTTAACAACATCCACCGCAACCTGTTTAGAAGACCGTGCCATACCTCTGCCATTTTTAAAGATTAATACAAAAAAATACTATATTACAGTCGAACGTAGTAATATAACGTACCCTAAGTCTCGGAAAATGGTGACGAATTCTTTCCTTAAAAAAAACATGGAATTGAGCATTTTTTTCCCCGCCTATAGGTACCCCCCTAATAATGCTTTGGCCACGGTTGTCGGGGCTTGTTATATTGTATTACATAATTGTATTTTTGCATAGTACATACAGAAAAGTAGTTTCTAAACTATACATCTATTTTATGTATTCGATATTGAATAAACTCATTGTCCAATTTCTGTCTTCGATCTGAAAGTCGTTCACAATATGACTATTTTTATTTGTCATGATTCACATATTCCCTTATAGAATTTATAGAAAAATGGCTATAGACTACATAATCTTTGTTTTTATGTATCATATATCGTCACTTGATCGTTATGTTATTCTAATTAAAATCGCTAATGACATAACACGAAAATGTAAAAAGCCAGATCTGCCGATTCCGTCACAAATGACAATATTTTCAGTATTTTATTTCGATTGATTTGTTATTTATAAAGCACGCCTCATTATTTGTAGTTTTTCGTTTGTTTGTTTATATCGTTGCTTGTTACCTACGTTTGTTTGTTGGATGTTTTATTTATTTGTTTGATTATTCATTTGCGCGATGCTACTTCGTTGAAAATAATCATCTGTAAATAAAAAATCTCAAAATATTGTACAAAAATTCTACACAATCCGTTGTTATTCACACATTTTTGTTTCATTTGTTTGTTTGTCTATTTCTGTATGTGTATTTTTTTGTATTCGTGTTCTATTGCCATTTACTTGTTCGTTTATTTATTGTAATTCAGATGATCTATACAACACAATATAGCGCATAACTATCTTTACGTAAAACATTAATTAAAATCGATTCAGTAGTTCTTTGATACATCGTCTCCAAACAGACGGACGGTTGGATATTCTTTTTGGCGATCAGTAAATAAATTTTGTGAAAACAAAAAATACAAACAATGTACCCCTCTTATAGTTTTTTTATATGTATTTATATATATACGTAAGTGGGTGTGTACGTATGTCACACAAATCTTCTTTGCAGCATACCACCGAGTTTCAAATATATTTACTTCCATAGGGGCAATCGGGATGTACCTCTGCTTAAGTAGCTGAAAATTACAGATGCTTGCACTGAAAAAAAATCGTTAAATTGACGTGCAGTCTTCCAGAATGAAGGGCCGACTAGGGATGTGGAATATATTTCATAGTAGAATTTGTATCCTTCGCCAGAGCGTTGTACCTGATTGGATGTTGACTCACGCTCGAATCATAACTTAGGTGCGTATGAAAACATTAGGGATTCGCATGGCTCAATGGTATTATTTAACGATGGCGCTGAGAGTTACGGTTCGTCGAGCAACCCAACGTCCGATATTACTCGATGCATCCACTTGAAGAGCGTCAGAATGCTAACAGCATGTGAATTCACGATAATCAGGTCGACCAAAAAAACTGGTCCGGAAATCACACGCATCAAAAGCCTCGTGAAATCTGAAACTCGGATATTCCCTACTGTTTTTTCTTGTAATTAGTGATACGCTGATAAGATTTTCAATGGATTTTTAAATGATTGAATATATATATATATATATATATATATATATATATAATATCTTAAGGGATATGCATAAGCTTGAAATTGGAGAAATATCAATATTGAGATTGTAGAATTTTGTTATGGCCTAGAGTCTAGAGTTTTTATTTGCAACGTTTTATAAAAAAATATGAATATTTTTCCGAGCTATGACGATATTTGTGACAAAGGGGCGAACGCCAAGCTGCTGTATTGACTCAAAACCAACAGTGAGTGCATCGAATGACAGTTCCCAAAGCGTCCCACTAATGATGCAAGTGATGGGACAGCCAGTTTGGCGGGACGCATATGCAAAGTGCAAAGACATCGATGCACGGCGCACAAATATGGCTGACTGCCGTGCGCAGGAAATAACTAGAGAAATCAAACCACCTAGTTGAAAAGCCTTAAAAAAGCTAAGGATACTGCTGCTGCTTCGAAAGGATTACCGTAGGGTGCCAGATCGCAGATTAAGGGTACGAAAAAAATTTCATTCTATCGGGTCTATGCATAAGTCCGTAGCGAAAGTCTGACAGATATCGTTCGTAGTTGTTTCTCCGCTCACACATGCGTCAACCATATGAAGTGTCGTACCCTAAGTGAAAGCTGAAACTTGTGCCCACATTGCAAAAAATATCCAACGAGATCCGTAACGAAGGGTAGGCTGGGGTCGATAGAAACGCGGGTCAAATGAAACAAGTTGAATAAGTCGTAGACAGTTAGTGACAGCAGCGCGGCTCCGATGGGGAAAGATACTGCTTTGCATATCGGAATATGTCGCTCATTGCGCGTCGCCCCCTGAGCGCGTCGCCATTTTCATGTGGGTCCACCGCTTTTTTGACATAAAAAGTATTTTTTTTACTATTAGTACCTTGCGTATTGCTCCAAAACTATTTTTCCTTTTTCAGCGTTGTTTACAATCATCATTACTATGAATATCCTTGATGAGTTTATTGTGGTCAGTACCTACCTACGACATTTAGTTTTTTTTTGCTGTTTGATACATGATTTGAAGCGATGGTGTGGGGGCAGTTGACTCAAACGGTTCGGGGTCAATTGAAACGTGTTTCTATTGACTCCGAACAAACATTTCATAAGTAAGCAAGTTTTCCAAATCTTATTTTATTTTTTAGATGCCAAGACATCGCCCGAAAAGTAAAATAATATTAAAGAACCTTAAAATACCTTCAGTGATACTCCAACTGGAATAAAAAGCAATAAAACTGATTATTTTGATTGAAAGTATATTTTATTCACAACAAACCTACTTTATCACTTCATACACATCATTAACAGTACCTAGCTTTAGTAGAACATTAGTTCAATCAGCGGAAAACACCTATTTTAACAAACCCCAGGCACTGTTCTGTTTTACCCCGGCACAGGGTCATAAGAAACATTTTCCGAGAGTTTCTAAATAGCTTCTACCTAAGTTAAGGGCATATAAGAAGCAAAATCAATAATGCTATCATCTAGCCAGATAATTTAGCTAAAAACAAAGCCCATTACCAAACAGATAGGGTATAAAATGAAGTCACACTAACTGATTTTCTCAAAAACGTTCTAACTGACCCCAGCCTACTCTACAGGAAGTGTAATTATATTTTGAACATGAAAGTAAAAAAACGTGTATTTTCGATGCATTTTGCTTTTTTATTTCCGAAAAGGGAAAAACGCGTCGCAAACTCATAAAAAGATATGCACCGTATACGGGGAAAATTCCCCGAAACGGAAGTGTGTGTCGGAAGTAGTTTGCAAAATTTTTGTGTGGGTATTTCGATCTCCAACTCCTGATATCGATAAAATCAAGGCTTTTATCGGCTCCGACTGGCATTTGACGACTACAGACATTGGACATAACCGCAATATTGACCAATCAACTGTTTCGAGACATTTACGGAAGCTCGGGATGGTAAACAAGCTTGATGTTTCGGTGCCATTAGAACTGAGCAAAAATAATTTAATGGACCGAATTTCAGCTTGCGGTGTGCTGTTGAAACGCCATCAAAACGAACCATTTTTTAAGCGAACGATTACTGAAGATGAATAGTGGATTGTCTACGATAAAGTCAATCGAAAAAGATCATGGTCGAAGCGCGGGGACACTGCTCAGACGGTCGCGAAGGCCGGATAACACCCGAAGAACGTCATGGTGTATGACGCAAGAACGTATCTGGTGGGACTGGAAAGGAATAATCTATTATGAGCTGCTGCCACCCAACGAAACGATTGATTCGACCAAGTACTGATAACAACTGGCTAAATTAAAGCGAGTCATCGATCAGAAGCGACCCGTATCGGCGATTTAGGAAGGGCGTTTTGTTCCATCAGGGCAACGCTAAATCACACGTTTTTCTGGTAACCCGGAAAATGTTATTGCAGCTTGGATGAGATGTTTTGGTGCATCCACCGTATAGTCCGGACCTTGCACCTTCAGACTATTACTTGTTCCGAGCGCTACAGAACAATTTGAATAATATAACCTTCAGCTCTCTGGACGTCCTCAAAAGTCATTTGGATGACTTCTTTGCGCAAAAATCTCAAGAATTTTATGAAAGAGAGGTAATGAATCTCGTGGAGGCATGGCAGAAAGTCATTGAACAGGATGGAACATATTTAGTTCATTGAAATAGCTATTTTCGATAAATATTTTGGGTTTGAAATTTACTCGATTTTCGGTACGTAATTATGCATAGACCTAACATCTCAAGCTAGTAGCCTATTGTAAGAATACAATTTAGTTGTTTCAATAACAATTGTGTTGAAACGATGCATTTAAGGAAGAAAAATACTGTCACATACATCTGGAATTTGTAAGCATCATATTTTGTCACCTAGTGGTACAGAATCCAAGAATTACAGAACAACGCTTCTTTTGGTAGAATCCAATGCAAAAATAATTTCATCATATTTCAGCAGAACATTTACCGTAATCATATCATTTGAATCGTACTTATCGATAAAGTAACATGCATCTGAACTTATTCAACCATCAAAACAGCATTGTTCAATAAGTTCCTTGTTTTCCAAGTTAGATAGGTGATTATCCTCATCGTCATCTTTTTATAACCTTTTTAAAGTTTGTTTTCGAGGCAAGAAAACCATATGACCCTAAAATGATGGACGTTACCACGAGGTCTCATGTTGCAATGACGATTTTTGTGAAAAGTGAACCGACTCAACGGAATTGTACAACACAAAGGAATTTTCTGCAAGATCATACCTTTTGATTCATTCGCGATGAACAAAATTTATTTACGATACATTGCATTTTATTTGCGACGAATTAAGGTCTTATATACGCGATTTCGCCGATTTTCGAAGGTACTTTTCTAGACGCAGTTAAAAAAATGACCCATATATTGACATTTTTTTTACAGATCATTTGTGGACATGGTTAAGTATATAAAAAAAATCAGAAATATTAACAAATGGCGGAGATATAACATATTAAAGTAATGTATTTTTTCTGCGCGCGCGTTGTTGGTGAAAGTTCTCGGCATCGATGTGTGTGGCTGAAAAAAATGCACATATTTATAATTGCATAATGAATGTATCTTTAGTGTGAACTAGCAATATTATTTTTAAAAAATATTATAATAATTCGAAACTTAAATTTTTTTACTCAATTTTCCGCCGGTATTTTATTTTTTATATTTTTTTTGTGTCATTGGAATTTTTGTTTCTATGGTTCACACGATAGGTGATGATACTAAAAATAAGTTGTAAAAATTTCAAAGCGATCTGAACCTTCGTTCAAGAGTTAGAACTTTCACAAGGTTCAAAAAAGTGAATCTTGGAAAAACGGCTTTGGAGTTGGCAGTCCGGCGCGCCGCCTGGTAACTATTATAATTGCAATATTACCTCATTAAATAGCTTTACAGAATTTTTCAATTCTGTAACGCTTAAAATATTCCTAACCGTTCAGGGTAATGAAATCAAAAATAATAAAAAAATGAAGGATTTGGATTTTTTCGCGTATATAAGCCCTTAAATTTATTTGCGATAAATTTGTGTGTTTTTCTACCCATCGTGATCAAAGCTCGTTAAGGATTTAAAGAAACACGTTTTTGGGCCTGAAAATGGCACAAACGCTATTAAAATGAAAAAAAACTATTTTTCATCGATTTTCCTCCAAAATTTTCTCATGAAATATCGTCCAAATTTGAAAACAAAAAAAAAACAAAAAAAACCAAAATTTTCAACAGTGTTCCACACGCACGCATATGCACACACACACACACACACACACACACACACACACACACACACACACACACACACACACGCACGCACACACACACACACACACACACACACACACACACACGCACACGCACACGCACACGCACACGCACACGCACACGCACACGCACACGCACACGCACACGCACACGCACACGCACACGCACACACACACACAAATCCTGGATACATCTGAAATAATTGAAAATTGAAATTTTTTGGCAATAAAAAAAGTTATGTTTCCGTTTGAAAAAAACATGTCAGCCTTTGTAACGCCGCCATTTTGAATTTTGGCTCCTCAAATAAATTTTTTTCAAACGTCCCCCTTCAATCCCTAGAAGTTTTGTTCCACACAATAGTTCGTCCGAGCAATATTTTTCGAGAAAATTCAGGTGTAAGATTAAAATGGGACACCCTGTATATCCAAGTTCTATTAAAACTCAGTACTATATATAGTGGATTGTCGTTTATGATTTTGTGAAACGATTAAAAAAAAAAGAGGTGAGACGGATATCATATCATAATATATGAAACGATATATTATGATAGTGTCGATAATGTATTATGCTATTTCGAGAATGAAGCAGATTCGAAATCATCGTGTAGGATAGATTTTGTTCCATCTGTCATCGTTGAAGGACGATGAGTGTTCAACGAAATCGAATGAGAATTAGAGCTGACGTTGAAAACCATTGAATATTGTTTTAGTCTTCGTATTTCAAAACTATTGTTATAAGAATAAATATTTCAAAAAACGATCTGGTATTTTTCAGCTCGGATTATTTGATTTCAAATAATAAGGAGCTAGGCAATCAAGGTGACGGGAAGGTCATGTTTCACTCAATGTAGACTTACACTACTGCGGATCCAACGTTGGAAAATACATGTAAGTTACTGTTAACGGGTTATACCTAGTTCGCGGCCGGAAAAAAGAAGTGTTTTCGTGAATCTTTTTTTGGGCAATGGGTGCAGTTTTTCAACTTTTTTCATTGTAAAGGGTATCATTTCAAGTATCTCTGACAATTTTTTTTTGGGAAATATTTATAAACGACGACGATACAGTAAATTGCACAGACCGCTGTGCAAAAAAGGTCTTTCGCGGTGACCACGCCTGCTCGGGAACAAATCATCTGAAATAAAAAAACCATATGAATTCAGTTTTTGTACCGTATTATCTAGTCTTTAATCGAAGGATTCAAAAAATAATGATTTTTGCAAAAAAACACTATATTTTCCTTGGTATAAAAAAGCATGCATTGAAAAAAAATGCTTCGATTAAGGACTGTCTTTTGACATACAAAAAATGTCTGTGAAATTTGAAGTAGATCGATTTGGTTGTTTTTGCGATATTTTGGTCACCGAAAAAGTCCTGGTTCTGAAAAAGTCACTCCGAGAAAAACGCGGTTAAAGTTTTTACCTGTAATGGTACAGCGGTAAGCGAGCCTACCTGTAATCGCTCATAACTTCCCCAATTTTTAACGGACCGATTTGAAATTGTCAGAGAATATTTTTGAAAGGTTATATTATAAGAATCCGTCGAAAACGAAAAATCGATTTAAAAAAAAATTCCAACTAGGTGTAACCCCTTAATGACAATACCATAAAAAAAACGGACAAAGCTCAGTTTGAAAAAAAAAACTTGCAAGATTGATAAATTGTCTTGACTCTGATAATCAAAATATGCTACGTAATAAGAATGGACATATAGCTACGAAATGGGACATGTTTTTTTCATGGTCAAAGTTCCCTTCAATGTAGAAATTTACCATAGCGTCACCAACTTGATGGGTGTGTTGGAAAAGTTTCTAACACTTTGTTCTATTCATAAAGCAAATTAAAAAAAGTTTCAGCCATTGAAGGATATCCCAACACAAAAATGACCATTCTGTACACTGAAATTATAAACCAATTATATTGTGTCCAACTTTAATCCCATATGTTAAAGTATTTGGAAAATATTTTTGTGCAATACTAATTAGCGATCAATTTGGTTTCTCACTTCGCTAAATATAGAATTGTATATTCTTACAATATAGAAAAAGACAAGCAGTAAAAAAAATTATCATTTCTTTTGTCTCACCAAGCTTCCTCCAAGAGCGAGTCTGTTTTGTTCAGAATTGTTTTCTTTAAAACGACTGTATGAATGTAGATTACAAATTTCTAATCTACGACATTTTGATTCAAAACGGTATTTTATAATTGCGATATCGCGTATTGCTAACCATCGCTATACCTATTGGTAAACATTGCATTGTAACTTCGTGCTCACAAAAAGTTCAAGAATGTTTAGGCAACTTATTCAGAAAATGTAACGCCTCCAACATAAAATCCTGCAACGATTTTATTAAAATTCATTCCTGATATATGTTGTTTGACCTACTAGTTTAGTAAATAGATATTTTAAAGATCTGTAATTAATTGTAATGACAGTAAAAAATAGAGTAAATTGCAGAAAGTAAGGTATTTCAGAATAAAAAAGTTACGTTGTAAAAACTATATTTCTGAAAATCCTTCAAAATTCAAATCATTTACCGATTGTGGCCAAAACTAATCCGAGAATACGTCCTGCAATATTCTACTTTTGTTCAACATTTCACCAGATATCTTATAACCTGTTAAAGGGGAATACGCACAAAAACATGTTCCTGAATGTTGAAACTTCCTCAAAATTTAACGCATTCCACCGACAATTCGGTCAGGTGTCTCAGGCGTTGTTTATCACCGAACGTATGGTAAAACGGGTTAACATTTACTCCACCACTCGGCATCTTCTGGACACATGAAATGTTGAGAATTTTCTTCTGTAAGCGTTTTTCGACACAACCAATCATAAAACGTCAATCATATAGCATTATACATTCCGTCAACGTTGTTTGGATCACCAATTCTTGAAAGACCATAACGACTTGTGAGGTCATTGATGGTCATTAACGCCGACTGACTGAGCTTTTCAATGAATTGTCTCGTCCTACCAAGACGTTTTGTTAATTTGTTTAGGGCTCTACGGTGGCTGTCATTCCTTTTCTGTGTACTAATAATGAGTTCTTTTTTTTAATATTCGTATATCTGCATCAGGCCTGAAACGAAAAATATTTTTGTGGGCCTTAGTATCGCACCCACTGAGAGGCTACAACTTTATCATTTTTTCGAATTTTCACAAATTTTTATCCATATTCTATTTAAAAAAATCGTTTTCTTTACCCCATACAGTTATCCCTTAATTTTTTATACCCCCAAAGTCAACCATATTTGCAAGTTCATTTCTTCTTATTGAAGCTGCTTTCACGAGGAAGGCAAATTTGAAATGAAGACGTACTGAAGGTACCGGCGTACTCGTGATCGAAATTCAGACATACACATAGATGTAGATTTGTGTACAAAAATTAAACAAACTCAGACATGGGATCAGCTCTGGGAGCACAATGAATGGAGAAACACTGGATGTAGATTTTTTCTCTTGAGGGACCGGCTAAAAGGAAGAATCTCTCTCTCCCTCTCTCTCTCTCTCTCTCTCTCTCTCTCTCTCTCTCTCTCTCTTTCTTTCTTTCTCTCTCTTCTGAACTGGCCAAGCCTAGAAGAAAGTAGAGAATACCACACTTTGTGTCTACTACGCTAAGGTAGACCAGCTTATCTCACAGCATCGTTTACAATCAACAGCCCAAGGGAAGGCCTTTCCAGATAAGTCCCATCTTCTCTCAATGCCATATTTTCGCACGGAATATGTGAGACTCATTTCATATTTTCGCTGCTCACCCGTGGATTGCCCTTTCACCTCACTACACACACCTAAGTCGAAGCTCCTTTCGCAAGGGCAAAACGCCCTTTTTCCAGAAAAGCTTAAAGAAAAAACGTGTATGCGAAAAAGTTTCAAGTCATATCGGGAGAAACGAAGCACTTGGATCCTGTATAACGATAATAAAGTCGACCAGTTGAAACCCACGCACGAAATTCATTAGCGAGCATTTTTCCAAAATCTTAATAGTATTTTTGTATAAATGGATAAATGTAAAATATTGTCATAAATGTTCATGTTTGGTGGAGATAGGGTTGTTATACTGTTCACCTGTTCACGGACTTTGAAATACCGCTCTATTTCATAATCTATCGCACGTACAATTAATTCTAGAAAATATTCTATGCCATTTAATTCGAAAAAACCAGATACCAAGAAAGAATGAAAATATTTCTAAAAGAAGTCTGGTAATCATTTCAATCATACTGCGCATGTCGTTCTCAGTGATATATTTTTACTATTGTTAACCTTTAGGCGAGGAAAAAATTGCTAATGCTCATGCTTTTTTTTTAAACGACCGATTTCTTCACCGTTTTGTAGAGTTGGGGTATGTTTTATTATTATGTTTGGCTGTTACGTGTCATTTTGAAAATTATTATTAACCTTTCAGAATAGTGGAGGTATGGCATGGTCTTCTAAACGCCGTCTGATGACATCCGCCTCAACCCATAGCGTCGGCGAGATTGATCTGAAAAAAACACCAACGAAGATTTTTCTTTCATTAACACTCATATGAACCAAGACAAAGTGAGAAATGTTGAAAATCGATGAAATGATCCGCTTTGAAAGAAAAAGATTGAATTTTCCGAAAAAATGACTACACTTTGCGATTAACAAATACTTTCTTTTTTTATTTCAAAAACATTTGGGGTCATGTTTTAGACAATAAGGTTAGAAAGATTTATACCAAATTTTGTCAGAGTCGGTCGATTAGTTTTTTAGGTAAACATTCGGAAGTGGGGCCCCTGCTAGAATCCGGCAAATTTTTTTTCTTATTTCTTTTAATGATCATACCAGATGATACGAAGTAATATTATGATGGTGCATGACATTTTTTTCTTCAAAAAAATTATTTAAAAAATTGGACATGGATCCCTGCTTGCAGCGCAGATGCAAGCAAGGCTCCATCGAAAATATCCCGGGGCATCGAAAATATACATACTGCTTAAGCATATTTGTTTAAACAATTTAAAATCGCGTTATTTTACCGCTCTTCTATAGAGCGAGTCTCTAGCGATCTCGATTGCTGGAGAATTCAGATGAAATCGAATTCAGCAACGATACGCATCGTTCAGAAAATGCGTGTACATAAACTCATTCGTTTAAACAACTCAGTAAAATTGTTTAATGTCACTACGTTTTGACAAAGCGCGTTCTTAACGATAACGCTATCTCGAAATTCCGATCGAAATCGAATTTCTGGCCGTAGTGAGGAAATCGGTGAAGCTATAATGTTTAAACAATATATTATAAAATATCACCTTTTTTCGTAAAGCGGGCCTCTCTAGCAACGTCGTTTGTTGAAAATATTTATAATTCTTGAATCGGGGCGGAATTGCCAGACGCATTTATATTTATATATATACATGTGTGTGCGTGAATTGTTCATTCACATAATTATTAATTAATTGCATCGCTCTTTCGCGAGAGCAATGATCGGGCAACCATTTTTGCCGGACTCTGCACGCAGAGCAGATTCACGCGTCATGCTTGGACTCAAGCATAGAAGCGTACCATGACCGTCTAAGACTAGGTGTGTGTATCGATTGATCGATACACAATAACAAATAAATAAATAAACAAATACTTATTCTTTGAGATTACACTAGTACAAAAATCACCCAGTTTCAATTACAGTCTCATATATGATATATGAATAAGAATATTAAAGTAAATATCTTTACGTTTGCTGAAAATCTAAATCAAGTATGTCCATCAGAGAAACATAAAATTCGTTTAGCAGGTCCTCTGCATTCGAAATTTGAATCTCTGGTACATCAATATTCTTTGGCACATTCTCTTGGGCAGGCCGAGAAGGACGCGGGGGGATATATGAGTATATCGGGCTGAAGGAAAATGCTTTTTTATGGTGGTCGTTCGTTATGTATTTTTAGTTTATGATACGTAATTAATAAACAGTTTTTCTTTTTTACATTTGAAGTTTACTTTTCCTCCAATTCAAAATCGTAAATTTAAAATTCGTGTTGCCTGTGACCATGGATTCAAGCGGGACAATAATAGGCTTTTTGTGTCTATGACGCAATTTCATACAAACTTTGAATCACACCACGTGAATCATATAACAATGACTCGATGGCTGTATAATTGTATATTTTTATTTAAGATTTTAATAAATATGAATTCACTACATTCAATAATTTATAGGTATAAAATATATTACTCTAAAACCCATAATGAAAGTTACTTCCATAAAATAGTTGTTAACGATTGCATTATTGACTTGGGTGGTCCTCTATTCTTCTATTTTGACACACACATACGTTTAGTGTATAAAAAAGAACACGATTTTTGTATAACCGTTTTGTTAGCGTGCTGTATTATTTTATGTGATGATATGTTTCTTATGTGCGTGAGTAAATACGTCATGATAATTTGTGATCGTAGTAAATTGTGTGTATGTGTGTATTTCCTCACTCCCTGTAAAAATGTGCGGATGGATTTGTTTGAAGGGAACTATGCAAGGCGCGTCCTATAGTTACATGGTCTAAGAGCCCAAAGAAAGCCATTTTATTTTCTCATATAGCCCAAATCGCGCTTTAGCGCGTTTCAAACATTTGGGCCGCGAAGTGGCCTCCCAAGATAGCCCAAATCACCGTTTATAGCCCAATCTGGCAACTACTCTGGTAGCGTCTGGCATCGAGGCCTTATAGAAAACGTGCGCTGCGCCATCGGGCGGTAGTAAGCGGCGGCTCGTATCTGAAAACTGCGAGCTCTGCACTACCACTATGACGGGAGGCCGCGTCGAAATTTTCCAGCGTGTGACACATCGCCTTAAGGGGTGATGCAGTCAGAGGCGTGAAAAAACGAGCACTTTCAATGATTTTTTTAATAGTAATTAACTTTATTTTGCAAAAGTGGTTAAACAGACTTTTTATGTTATATTTCAACTTGACCTGTACAAATTTTCAAAGAAAAATATTGATTATTTATAACAATATCGCCATCTTGGTCGGACCCCCTTCGACATGTAGTGCTTTGCGGTGACCATCATAACATTTTACTCAATCATGTGAAATAAAATTAAAAAAGCAAAAAAAAAAATCATTAGATTTATAATAAATCTAGTCCTTGATTGAAGCTTTTTTTCTATAAAAAATTAACAAAATGGCGGCTTCCGACAGATAATTTTCGACAAAAAATCGCTCGTTTATTGTTAAAAAAAATATAAATTTTCAACAAAAATGAAAATCCGTCGATTGAGGACTAGTTTTTAATGCTATCAATAAGCTCACCAAATTTCATCAAAATCCATCGAGTGGTTTTTGAATTATAGTGTTCACCGTCTTGAAAAAATTGGTTTCGAGAAAAACGCGTTTAAAGTTTTTCGATGTGGATACGGTATTATATGTATGTTCGTAAAATTTTGAGCTCGACGGATGAAGCTAAACTTTTTTAATGTATTTTGATCCGCTGAATCCGAATATCACAATTTTTGCCGAAAAGTCGAGGATTCAATTGTTTATAGCCAATTGTTAAAACAAATTTTCAAAAAATTAAAGTTTTTCGGGATGAATTATTGTTTTTTAAATATTTTGGGCAATTTAAAATCGAAAGTATTCTTAATAAAATGTTGGTAAAGTTCATAGTTTTTAAGTAATACATTTTTGAAAATTTCTGAAAGTTTTCCAATTTTACACTTGATTTATGTATAGAAATACTAATTAAAAAATTACTTACATCGAATCATCAATTCCTGGACCATACAATAGGGCTTCTGCCGATGTGGAAGCTTCCAAAATATCAATTTGATGTTCTCTTCGAAGCATTCTGTCTTCCCGGGTATTGTCGTTTGCGCGTTTGTTAGCCACGTCTACACGTTGAGAATCGATGCTTTCTGTGTACTGGTGAGAATTCGGTCCACAATTAATGCCAAGTGTATTCATGATCAGTAAAAATGTGTGTGTACCTTGATTGAATACACAAGCAGCAACATATGCAGCAATTTCTATAATAGTACTGCTACTACACACTGTTTTGGGTCTCATTGTCCAAATTAGCTGATTGAAGCTTTCGTTATTGTTTTGATTGAAGCCACCGATACACCTACAGAGTAAATTATCATTACTCAGATCTTCATAAATTGGTTTTATGGCATTCATAACAATTGGAGGTAAAGGGTGATAATCTTGCTCGTAAGAATCGAGTTGCTGGCAGCTGCCGTCCGCTACCTGCCATGGGGACCCGACCCCACTTCACTAATTGTGGGATATCCCGGAAACTATTCATCGAATTGACTTGAAATTTTCAGGGAATATTTTCGAAACATCATACTTCAAGAAAATGTATTAAAAAAATCGATTCTTTGAAAATTCTGACTGTATCTCACCCCTTAACCAAACAAGGATTTAGCAACTATTAATGAATCTGTATTCAAGATGTTGGCCCAGTAGTTCTTTGAGATAACAGTCGTACACTTATTACAAAATGAATATTTGGTAATAATTTAAAAATCTTCAGTTGAATCAAATATAGCCCTGTTAATAGTTAGCTGATAATTGTTAAAATATTGACGACTCGTCTTAAATAATGATTTGTTAATAGTTAACAAATCTTTACTTGAGATAAGTATCGTACATTTGGCAAGACTGTTTACTTTGCACGCTACCATGGCCGTTCGTGCGCAGACGCAACATAGATACGATCAAGGTACACTAGTGACTTTGCGTGACCGCATGTCCACTTACTTAGAGGATATCAGTTTGTTACCGTGAAAACGTGAATTTATTCTCTGCGCCGATGGCATCGATTAACGATTTGCTTGTTTTGTGGGCCCTGCCAAATCTTTAGGAAATTTTCGAAAGTATGTAGAGAATATTAAATTATACATTAGAGTATAGGTGGCCAAGACGTCGACCGCGGAACCGGTCGATCGCCTATTTTCTATGATAATTGTTCCCTGTTCTACAACGTATTGATGCTACTCTTTCTTTGATCTTTGCTGTCCTCTGATTAAAGGACTTGCTACTTGTAGAGGACAAATTGTCGATTCAGATCGACACCAGTTACGCTGAAATCATCACTGAGAATCCGCAGAGAAAGAAGGCGAACACCAAACAAGAAGTGAATAAGGTAACTGCTGTGGCTGGTTCAACTTCTTCATTACCACATGGGAAAACATAACAGAAGGTGCGTATATTTTTCACCGGATAAAAGGCATTCGAAAAATATTCTATTCAGTTTCCTGAATGTAACAATCACAATAGTGATCGGACGAAAGAGTGAACTCTGGTGACACTGGGCTGCAATGGTCTCAGGTGTATTTAAGGGGGGAGATTACTTTGAGTGAGGAACAAATTTGCTGATTTCCATGATTTTTTTTAAGGTAAGAATTCTTCACCATTTGTAAGACTTAGGGTATGTTGTATGACTGCTTTTGGCTGTTTCATGGTATTTTTTATTAATCTTTAAAAATGGTGCAGGCATGGCACGGTTTTGTAAACGGGTTCTGGTGGATAAAAAATGGTTGAATATTATAAATTGGAATTATTACAGTCCCCGGCACTCAACACAGAAATATTGGAGAACTTATACAGGGTGTCCCAGAACTCAACGTCAAGCCGAAACGGGGTGACAGGATTGATTGTAACCATCATGAGAAAAATCAGAAAAAAAAATCTATTTTGAAAATTTTAAATTCATAGTTTAACAAAAAACAGTCTTAATTCTAGGAAACTTGGGGCAATTGTGTCATTATTTTTGACTGTGATTCTAGAAATGTTATTTAGGGTTACGGTTCCAAAGTTTAAATGAACAAAAATAATAAAAATTAACCACAATAACCGAAAAATGGTTACAGTTTGACCAAATTTCTAGGTTTTTCTTAAATGCCCGGATTTTTTTTCTGATTTTTCTCATGATGGTTACAATCAATCCTGTCACCCCGTTTCGGCTTGACGTTGAGTTCTGGGACACCCTGTATATATTATATTTATGCCGATATTTATACAAAAAGCAGCGCAAACGCAAGGTGTTTTTAGAATTCATTTTACTCTGATACCATATAGGAGAAATTTCGGAGTAATTTCGGAGTCGCTGGTTATACTAGGGGCCGGAATGATCCCAGCTTACGCACGAACTTTGTCCTTCGACTGTCACACAGCAACTGCACCGCGATTCTCTAGGCCCTGGACCTAGGCACGATTCCCTAGGTTCCTTATTAGTATAAAAATATATACCAATTTCGCTCCAAAGTTGAAGGTGGAGTCTTTTTGAACGCAGGTGACCAGGGCGGTTTAAGCAACGTTGACCGATAGTCGGAGCGGTGACCGCTTAGCCATGCCCAGCGCATCAAACAGTGAGCAGAAGGCTGATACTTCTGTGACCTTGATGTAGAAACTGGAGTAACAGTTGGTGCACCAGAGAATCAGATGTAAATGTAATATAGTGCAGCTTAACACGGGGATGCTGTCAATTGTTAGATTCATATTCGATTCACACTGCCTGCAATAAAAGCTCATGGCCAGAGGTGTTATGTGGCAAAGCAGTAAGATGTACTTCTCCGCCGTTGTCGAGAAGATCGGCATTGAAATATTGCGTTGCGTTCAAATACTTTCCACGTAAAAAAAAAATCCAAAGAGCGCGTGGCGCGGCGGGCAAGCTTTCTGCTTCATAAGCCCGTCGTCCCCGGTTCGAATCTCGCTGCTGGCAACTTTTTTTATTTATTTTATTTTTTTTATTCAAATGTGTATACAGATAGTTCCCGGTAATCAGTTTCAACAATTATGCATGTAATAATTTTTTTAAATGCCGTTTGTTGTGGAAAAATCGACGCTTTCGAAATTCATTATGTTGTTCGTAAATAAAGTTATATTTTATAGTTATTTCATGCAAATAACACTCGAAATAAAACACAATATCACAAATAACATTCAAGTGGGTATATTTTATTGAAAAGTTCCGTATATACATGCAGATAATTTACAATTAGTGAGATGAAGTAGCCGGAGTGTCGCACGAACCAAAGTGATAATTATCATAAAGACATGGATAGCAAAAAACAGCACGATATCTAGCACATCTGATAAACGATGCGTTTTTACAAGAGCAATTGTTTTTTAAATGATCTGTTGGGAAACACACCTGATTTACATTTAAAAAAATGGTTCTATCGTCCACTTCTACCTTCTTTCGAAGTTAGCAGGCAACTAGGCTAGTATACGGCGTTTCGTTTCGATCCTCCTGTCCCCTTGTGCGGGAAGGAACATTTCCTTCAACTGTAGCGGTCGAGTAACGATGTTTGTATTTCACACCTGCCGTAGCAAGTATTTCTATTTCTGCAATATAATTTTGTTTGTAAACAACATAATGAAGTTCGAAAGCGTCGGTTTTCCCACAACAAGCGGCATTTAAAGAACTTATATGCATAATTGTTGAAACTGATTGCCGGGCATTATCTGTATACACTTGAATAAAAAAAATATAATTTGCCAGCAGCGAGGAGAGATAAGAAAGGGTTCAATTCTGAAGGGAAGTCAGGTAATAAAAAATATATAATAATAACACTTGTTACAAAAATTACTTTCAAAGAGAGCATGAAAAAGTGTAGCGCGAGTGGAATGGATTTATTATCAGTGCAAAAAAAGTGTTATGTTTTCATTCTTCCCACACATTTTATAATAGAATATTTGAAATCAACCAAAACATTGCTATCACCCGATGTTTTTATGTGCACAATCGACCTAAAGAACGTGTACTTTCCAGTGCTGATACGGCTATATAAACATTGCTCAGTTTTGGCTCACTAATCTTTTATATGAAGACATTTGAACAATCGTGAAGTTCATCTGCGGCTATACATATTTCAAGCTTCACTTCCATAAAAGAATGTCTTTTAAAAAATATATCAATATGATTTTCACAAAAAAAAAATACAATTCTCACCTCGCCTTCTCGGTTGTGTGAACAAGAGTTAGATCAAATTGATTACTGGTAATGTTGCTATTGAATGAAAATTCAATTTTGAACTATGGAGTGTATGCTATTAACCGATGTCCGCTGCGACGTTGGAATTTTTTTTCACGAGCAAAGGACTCTCGTTATATCTGTTTAGTTTTGATGTCGTTGCGGCCGGCAGAGTTTAATAGACCCGGAGTCTAATAATTATTCAGAAACAATTTTGTAGTTTTATTACAAGTCATGAAAGTTCCTCTGTCTTTCCGTCTCTTCTCCTGACCCTCCCAACCCTCTTTTCATTTCGCCCTCTTTCACCCTTTCATACTTTTTCTCGCTCTCTATCCCAAAATAAGAAACCACATATTATATCATTTATTTACTCCGTATATAACGTCAGCTTGAGTTTGAGCAAAAAATTATAATTTGACATTTCAACAATGATGTAACGTGTAATGCATTCCATGAATCACCTATGAAGCGTCTCCTTATTCGCACACGTGAATGTTATATATTTTACGTCATATTAGAGATGTCTTGTTGGAATAGTATTTTCAATGATTAATTAAGCGTACCCGAAACATTTTTGGCATCCATGATTGCCCGACGTGTTCCACCTGCGCAAAAGTGCAATATTTATTTTAAGGCTTGCCGCTAGCGTACATAATGCCTTTACTGGAGCGTATATCCTCTTTCATGTTTTTCACAAATCCTTCCCTTCTGCCACCCACCGTCAAATTTTCCACAGGCTCTTCGTCAGTTCGTGTGCTTTTTTAGCATACCCGATTTGCTTAATTAGCACATTCTGTACACTCGAGGATTGGGTATTTGAACGAAATTAGTGTCCGTAAGCGTGTAATTGGTGAACATTTGTACCAGGATAATTGTCGTCGAAATGTTCATTCCCGTGCTTTGGTCAGTGGCGAAAGTTGTTGATCCATTTTCAGGCATGTACCGCTAACGATAACGTACCGATATTTTTGTCTCATTGAATGAAATCGAATTATGTGAGCAGTAGTTCGAGAAAATAAATAAGGAATCGGACTTTTTGAAATTCTATATTGAAACAGGATGTTATTAGTTTTCTTTTACTCAGAAGCCTAGGCGTAGCTATTTAGAAGCGAGTCACAATTCTGTTTTACGCAGCTTTGCAATTTCATAGATTAAATTTTATAAAGTGAGAGGACGTTCAACCAATTTACATTAGCAATTGAATCCAAGTTCGCAATGTAGCGTGAAACATTCTGTGCAGTGTGGAAAATCTTTTTCCTTCGGATCTTCTGGACCACGGAACGCCATCTCTGTCTGACCCCCTTTCCTCTTCGTCCTCGTCGGCGCACTTCCGCACGGAATAATCGTGGGATTATTGCCGTAAGCGGGCGCGTACGGAGAGCAAGACGTTTTCTCGCGCGGTTCACGTTGTGGATTGAAAATTCTAATAGCGTAGCAAGCGCGCGAGCGTTGAGCCCTCATTCCCCTTTGTTTTTTTTTTCGTTCTTTAATTTTCGTTCCTTTCATTCTCAGCTCCAGTGCGACGGCGTTACGTTCTTCCTCTTTCCCTCTCGTCTTGTGCTTTCGCCACTCACGACCTTCCGGTTCTATAGTGCGAGTAGCTTTTTGTGAATTATGGGTGACGAGAATTCTGAAGACTTCTCACGTAATGAGAGGGGGAGAGAAAAAATGATGGAATGAGGTGAAGGGGAAGGGAAGGGGAGAGAGAGAGAGAGAGAGAGAGAGAGAGAGAGAGAAGGGATAGGTGTATAATCACAGAGACTGTCATTGTGCAAAAAATAACGTTAAACCAGAATAAAATGACTGATATTAATACGCATGGGCTTCAAAATTTATTCACGTGTATATTTATGTGTATGATAAATGCATTTTGGATGTGCTCTGAGAAAAACCCTATGGCCGGTAACCATAAAATATGGAGTAAATTTATATTGCAGTACGCGACGCACACTTTGTAGAAATGGAGTTTTGTCATTAACGTATAAGTTTCGATATTTAGTCATATACAAGGGGTATGTGATAGCCACCTAACCTTTCAATGTGTAGTGTCCGTAAGATTACGGGTACCCGTGAAAAACGACGCAACCGACCCAACCTCGAGCCAGCGTCTCGCCAATCACATTCTATCACTGGCCGATGAACGGCAACACTACCTGCTTAGTGTTGCGCCACGGTAGGAGTTATCTCTTCGGCCCAACGCTGGCATGTACGGTTGGGCAATAGTAGGCTTTCCGGAAATCCTAACAGTTGGCCGGGTATTGGCCCAACATTGGGCTCGTGAAAAACGACGCAACCGACCCAACCTCGAGCCAGCGTCACGCCACTCACATTCTACCATTGGCCGATGAACGGCAGCACTACCGGTTTAGTGTTGCGCCACGGTAGGAGTGATCTCTTCGGCCCAACGCTGGGATGTACGGTTGGCCAATAGTAGGCTCACCGGAAATCCTAACAGTTGGCCGGATATTGGCCCAACATTGGGCTAAACAGATCACGATCATTGGCTGACGGTTGGCGTGATCACCGGCCCATAGTAGGGCTAAGGTCGGCTTCATATTGTTGGCGCAATATTCGGACTAGTGTTGACCCAGTGTAGGGCCGTCAAAACAACCCAATGCCAACCCAATAGCCAACAATCGATCAGATTCACAAGTTTCTGTGCTCGATGATTGCTCATCGAAAGAATAATTAGATTCACTAGCATCGTTATGCACAATCACTTGTTCGTGGAATGTTTCCAAATTTGTTTCACTATCTGCTTGTCTTTTTGTTTCGTTGCCTCTGATCCTAATCTGCTGTAAAGAGTCTTCTAATTTTTGTCGTCGTTTTAACACTCGACGTTTCTTAATACTATCATAATAACTCGGCATTTTTTTAATACACCACAAAACTTAATAAAGTGAATTTCAGATAACAGTAATTATGAGCTTTTATTATCATAGGACGTAGAAAATTTCATGCAGCGATAATAATAAAATATATAATAATAATATACGTAAAAAAGCATTCTTGTATATATGTATGGACTAAACCGTTCAAAGCCAGTGTTGGGCCAGGATTGGCAATTCGTCAGTTTGGCATGCTAAAAATAAGGATTGGCAAAACCACGGTCAATCGATTGGCTCAGACTGAGGGCCTGCGCTCGCCCCGACAATTGGCCGACGGTCATTAATTAGTACTAGCCCAGCGTTGGCTCTTCGATGGTGTGCCGAGCTTCAATTCGAGACTGGCAAACCCATGATCAACCGATTAGCCCATGTTCGGGGCCAACACTGGGACCCGATAGATGGCTCACAGTTGGTAATCAATATTTGGCCCAAGGTTGGGTGTTCGTTGGTTTGCCATGCTTCAAATGAGCACTGGCGGAATCATGGCCAAATCATTGGCCCGTATAAAGGACCAACACTGGGTATTAGTGATTGGTGCTGAATATCGTACCAAGCGTCAGCCACATCTTAAGCGCCGGCACATTTTTCACGGGTATTTGAATTGTTTTTGTATTGAAAGAAGAGCCTGCTAACAATTATTTTGGTAGCCGCCTTCGATTTTGTTTATGGTAGAGCATTTAAAACGATTAGATACGTACTTTTTCTATCGACGGAAATACTGTTTTAAGGCGTGAAACCACTCCTTAGGGTGGAGCATATCGAGGGTTGATTTTGCAGTTTCACCCGCAAACAGTCCAGTGATTTAAGGGAAACAGAATCGAAAAGTCTTCCCTTGCAAAGCAATCAGGAATCCACTATGAGTACATTGAAAACAAAAAAATAGAGGGGTCAACCACTTCGTTCTTTTTTTCTCGCACCCCACATTTAAAAGAGGTACATTAAACTGGATGAAACGCATAGCACTACGAAGAGGGGATAAAATGAAAGATTACGCATTATTGCATTTTTGCCGGATAACAAGCTTAAAGCCACCCCTAACTTGAAGTTCCTTATCGGAGTTATTTTTCTTCTGCATTGAAAATGGGTATGCTTATCCAAAATACTTCTACAAACTGTACATTGACGTTGAGAGCATGGAAAGAATAGCGAAAATCGATGGTCCGACCTTTAAATTCTGCCCAAAATCGAAAAATGATCGAGGATCGAAGAATTAGGCGGTGTTTTTTGAGCAACCGATTGCGAAGAGAATGCGTGTAGAGCGGAGTCTTAAATCGAAATGAAAAATAAATGAGCGGCGATTAAGAGAAGAAACTTTTTTTTGCCAAAGTGCGAGAAATAATAGAAATCCAGCATTTCTCAATTTTTACAAAATAATCGTCAAAAGTATAGTAAGACATATTCTTTTTGCTGCGTTTAGCCGATGTAATTTGGAGCTTTTGACACAAATCCACATCAGTGACATCCGTAATCGGCGGAAAATTACGTTTCGAATGGACCGGTTAAGCGTTGGGAAAAATCGACTCATTTGGCTACTTTCTAAAAATTGTCCAAAACCAAACATTTTAAACTGCCGCAGTGGCGGTTCTATTTGAGTGACATAAACTTCATAGGGGGGTTTTAAAAAGATTTTTGGTAGGCTTATTGCTCGAGATACCGCCTGACTCATTCCGTTATCTCAATTAGTTTTCCTGGAACGTGCACTTGAAAGATGGCCGAAAATAAGGGAAAGGGATTGTGTCTAGAAAAAACGGCAAAAATCGATGCTAAATGACGAAGAAAAATAGCACAAAATAAAGGTCCAAATCGAAGCAGAATCGAAATGATGGACGAGTCAATGAAGCCACCTATTTTTGGTCGCGATTCGGGAAACACATTTGGATTTTAAATATTTTTTTTACAAGTCCACGTCGATGTATTTTCACCCCCGAATACGAAATCATCATTAATTTACTCCAAGCCCCTAAAATTTAATTGGAAATCGTCGACGATGTATGGAATGTGGTTTACACTCTTAAGCTTGCTATCCGGCAAAAATGCAAAAATAGGTAAGCTTTCATTTTGTCCCCCCTTCAAAGGGATACCTATTACGTTCAGTTGAATGCACCTCTTTCAAATTTGGGGCGAGGGAAAGAAAAGTAAAGAGGTGGTTCAACCCTCAATTTTAGTGTTTCTTGATATACCCCATGGTGGATTTCTGATCGTCTTGCATTGGAAGAATTTTCGCTTCTGTTTCACTGAAATCGATGGATTGTTTGCATGTGAACATGCAAAATCAGCCCTTGACATGCGTCACTGTAGGGGGTGGTTTCATCCTTTAAAACAGTTTTTCCAGCAATAAAAAATACCTATCTAGAGTTTTTAATGCTTTAGAATATACAAGAGTTTCAGCAAAATTGATGGCGGACACCAAAATGAAGTGCCTTTTAGGAATACATATTGAAAAAATACACTTTCAATTGGCTTGTGTCTTTCCCGAAAAAACAAGCCGTTCAAGTACATTGAAAATTTCGCTGAGGAGGAAAAATGTGATTTTGTTCTTGGTTTGTTAGATCCAGGTGTATTTTCGGAAGGCTAATAGTGATATTTTGAATGTAGAAATGACGTAGTTTTGATTCAATTTGTGGGTTACGGAAGAAAGATGCGTAATGAAGACGAAAATAATTGAGTAGGTACTCTCTTCATATATATGTAAACTTAACTTAACGAGAAAAATATAAGGGCTGCTTAGTCTGTAATGTTTTAATGTTCCCCAAATTTCTTCTTAGAGGACTCGCAAATACGACCGAGTAGACAAATCGTAGTTAGAGACAATGTTTGTATATCTGTACGGTTGTCCGCTTATAACTAGACACCTACTAAATCGATCTCGATTCGTTGTTCATCGAACCATAAATCAAAGTCTGGAATAGTCCTCATGCTGCCAAGCATTACACTATATATATAGTAAATTACAATTACAATAAACTACAATTACAAGCAAGCAAATAAATTAACAGAATGAGTAAATCAATCAAACACAAAATCTCATATTATCAGGTCCTGTGTGCAATTGTCGCATTTTCACAAATGTGCTTCGCAAATGATCATTTTCAATCAGCAAATACAGCAAATACGTACAGAACATATAATCAATGAAATTAATAAGTAAGATATGGAAATTTAAGAAAGTTCAATATCGAAAAACCAAAAATGTTTCGGTTTGATATTGCAAGACACGCAAAACTAGCCGTTCAACTATATTGAAAACTTAATGAAAAGTTAATTAATAAACTTAAAAAACATAATGCATGCATTATTTGCAAACAAAATATAATGCATTGTGTTAATTTATTTCATTTACAGAAGAAGCGACACATCTGTTCACATCTGTATATGTTGCTATTCGTCAATCTCGCTACAATTATTGAACGATCAAGATACAATATACCGAAATATGTGATATACATGAAAATACAATGAATTAGTGGATGTATGTAGCGCTTACTCAGTTCATTGACCATACGAGCGACTGCTAATTACCATGTCTGAAAAGAGTCAGTTAACATGGAATTGTCAGATCGAAAATGTAATATATTTATATTTAAATCGGCTGGCAGAAGGCATATTCGAGAGTCAGTATTCGATCAACAGTGAATATACCAGGTGTGTAAGTATGAAACCGGAATTTTTGTACAGAAAAAACACGTTTATTGTAATGATATGATACAAAGTAACTTATTCAAAGTATTGTCCGTCGCTATCTATACATTTTTCCCATCTTTCTGGCAATTTGTGGATTCCGCGCCAAAAGAACTGTTGCTCTTTTGAGGCAAACCAGTCATCGAGCTATTTTCGTACATCTTCGTAAGAAGTAAAGCGCTGCTCAGCAAGTGCGTGTCCCATCGATGCAAACAAGTAGTAATCGGATGGGGCAAGGTCCGGTGAGTAAGGCGCGTGCTGAAGAATCTCCCAACGGAACGACTCTATCGTTTCCTGGACCTGTTTTGCTTTGTGTGCTGGTGCATTTTCATGCAGCAAAATCACCTTGTGTTGTCTTTGTTGGTATTCTGGTCGTTTTTCACGCAAAACTCGATCCAAATCGGTCATTTGTTGTCGGTAGCGTTGAGTATTGACAGTTTCCCCAGGTTTCAGCAGCTCGTAGTAGATTACGCCCTTCTGATCCCACCAAACATACAGCATTGTCTTTCGTCCGTAGCGGTTTGGTCTTGACGTCGATGTTGATGGTTCATCCGGAGTAACCCATGACTTTTTGCGCTTAGGATTCTCGAAATATATCCACTTTTCATCGCCAGTCACAATTCGATGGAGAAATGACTTTCTTTTGAACCTGGCGAGCAGCATTTCGCATGTTTTGCGGTTTTCCTGCTGTCTTTCGTTGAGTTCATGTGGAACCCATTTCCCCACCTTTTGTATCTTTCCCATTGCTTTCAACCGAAGGGAGATGGCTTCTCGGGTCACCTTTAACTGATCCGCCAGTTGTTGTTGTGTTTGAGCGTCGTCTTCGTCCAACAATGCTTGCAGGTCAGCATCTTCAAACTTTTTCGGTGGTCTTCCACGTTCTTCGTTCCTCACGTCAAAATCGCCACTTTTGAACCGTTTGAACCACTCGAAACACTGTGTTTTACCGAGAGCATGCTCACCAAACGCCTCCACAAGCATTCGATGCGATTCGGCTGCGGTTTTCTTCAGATGAAAACAGAAAAGTAGTGCTGTCCGCAAATCGTAATTTGTTGGCACAAAACTCGACATATTTATCTCTAATAAACTAATGCTACTGAACGAAACTCGTGTTATTGTGAGTTGGAAATCTTTGTCGGATATCAATACAATAACAAGACACCGCTGACGTGATGTGTCGGTAACTGCATCGACATTTAGCGCCACCTATGGGCAAATTCCAGTTTCATACTTACACACCTGGTAGAAGGCGATGTCTCCGAGCAAAAAACTAAAAAAACGATTAGCAAACGAGCTGGTGCTTTATCGAATATATAAGATAAGTGTATAATGTATTTTTGTGTACATTTGATAATTGGTTGATTTTGAAAAAGGATATTGCATGTTGTATATCACGTCTGCATCGCCCATATATACATAAATATATGGGTGTGCTGTCAATACATCGTCAATAGATGCTGAAAGGGCAAAGCTCGCACCGAACTTCGAAACTGAGGTACAGCGCGAGTCGTTTCTGAGTGGCAAATATAGGAGACAGGCTGTGACAAGTGTTGCTGAGTCGCAGGCTAAGCGTGGGGAACAATTAGCCACTGAAGGACTGCGAGTCGTTTGTGAGTGGAAAGTGTAAGAGACAGGCTGTGGCAAGTGTTGCTGATTCGCAGGCTAAGCGTGCGGAACGATTAGCCTCTGAAGGACCCAAGCCCTATGGATCCCAAACCCGTAAAGAGGACAGTGGGCACGTATCCAGCAGATTGGGGTAGCTCAGACCTTCCTCAGTGTCTTACGTTAAATTCTCCGCAACCCCTCTGAAAAAGCCAATGATATGAAAGTAGTGGGAGCTTGGCATCGATCGGACTCCAATGCGGGCGAAGGCGAGGCCGTAGCTAGTAGGCAATTTTGACGGGTTCGATACTGGCGTTTTTCTCATGTGTCAACGTCAAGTGTTTGCTTATTCTCACGCGTCGACGGCGGTAATTGAACTCATACTAACTCTTCATAACGAGAATGTGTCGCGTCGTAGAAAAACATTATTTTAGAACCTCTCATTTTTAAAAATATATTATCGGTTGATCAATAACATCTAATCACGTTGCCCATCAATCCCTTTTGAGCTTCTGAGTGGTAAGCTGTGAGCTGTAGCGACAGAACAAAGCAAATATGACACGGGAAAGAAAATAGATTTTAATCCATTGTAAGCCCGGTAAGAAAGGGTCGTGATTATTTTTTAAATCAAGGAGTAACGCTTTGAAGTTATAAATTACAAAAAATAAATTACAAATACGGGTCTTCCTTCTTAATGGGTTTTCCTTTCAACAAAATGAATCCATTCTTGGGATGAAAAATGTCGTTGATGTGCTGTGGAATAATAACGATCCTGTAAGGCCACGAAGACTCCATCACACACATCGCAACTAGAACGCGACACTTTTTATTCAAGTTTAATTCCTTATTCTTGCTCTTTTTTGAAATTATACGACTGAGGGAAATATGGAACCATACTCGCGTTCTGTACCTATTCAGTACACCACACTAACAATTATTTACACACTGTTTGCGGATCTTGTTTCATAGGAATGAAAGATGAAAATTCGCATCGCACTTTGTACTTTTCGGTCACAATGTATATAATCGATATCTATTATTGTCTAACCCGAGTAGTAGATTAGTTTTTTTTTAAATTAACATATCTGCTTTTTAAATCTTGTTGATTTTGTCCGTAGTTATCTTCCAACTCTTTGACTCTCTGCGAAATCGTAATAGCCGCAAATAATTAGTGCAAAGTAAACTGAGAGATGGAAATTACATCGAGACTGGCAAGGTCGGAAAACCGCTTCACTCCTGGCGAACGGTACGTTACTGGGGAGAATAACATCAAGGACGAAGATAGAGGCGGGCGAGAAAGGAGAAAAAGGACGAAAGGAAGACACACACAGTGAGAGAGAGAGAGTGAGAGAGAGAGAGAGAGAGAGAGAGAGAGAGAGAGAGAGAGAGAGAGAGAGAGAGAGAAGAGGG
>CALYCA010000409.1:0-20909 GCA_944452715.1 Ophion slaviceki | reverse complement strand
ATATATATATATATATATATATATATATATATATATATATATATATATATGTATGTATATATGTATGTATGTATGTGTGTATGTATGAATAGAGTTGTGTAGGTAGAATGTATATAAAGACACAAGACTACGGGACGAGCGAGAGATTCTGCGATCGTGAACACCGACTACTGGCAATTCGACGCGATTAACTTGCAGCTACACGAGTCTCGAGTGCGCAGATGAAACTAGACATCGAAATTTTTTTTCTCAACGCTGTACCGCGGAGCAAAAAACGTTTCTCCCACGCGTCCGTTTGGATTATCTATAAGAAGCGATAAATTCATTGCCCTTTTTTTGATGATCTTGAAGTTTGCATGGTTGAAACGCATAATTCATTATCGTTCATTGATACACCATTTCTTTTTGGCTGATTTAGGCTAAGAACGTTACAGAAATACCTTTATGCATTCTCTGACGAGAACACATAAAGGTATTTCCGTAATGAGATTTATGACCACAATTTTCATAAAAATTTTGGTTGATAATAGAAATGAGTGAATAAAAAATTGAGAAAAAAATCGTTACACTACAACGATGCAAATTTTAACGTCACTTTTACTTGCGGCTCCTTTTTGTGGAATGCATGGAGAAAAAAGATGGCGTTGAAGTTTGCAACGGTGGAATGTAACGAAATTTTCCATTTTTGTGTATTTCTTTATTTTTATTACAATTTATAATTTGTTTATTGATATGATCGTGGATCTCTTAGGAGGATAAAAAAGAACCGTTTCAGTGATTTGCTTGCCCTGAATCGACAAAAAAATGTGAGTAGTAAAAAAAAAATTTACTTTTGTTTCGTTCAACGACGCAAACTTCAACATCATGGAAAAAATTGACAATTTGATTTTTCTTATCTTTATTATTGCCTTTTTGGGTCTGATTTTGAAACTGATCTTGAGGGAGCTATTTCGGGTAATTTTTTTTTCCTTCTCGAAATCGTTGACATCCTTGTCAGGTCAGGTTTGGTTGTCGGGACCGCCGATCCTGTCGGGCTGGAGACTTGTGCACTGAACACGTCTTCCCGTCACTTCCGGTATCGCGGTTTCCGTTGTCCTCGCAAACTCTTCAACACCGGCCGCTTCCAGAAAGACCTCCGATGGCTGAGGTTCAAGTCTCGAAAAAAATTGCCTCTATATCGGGGCGGAAATGAAACCCAGGGATCGTCGGGATGTCAATTCAAAGCTCAAACGACTGCGCCACTGCACCTTGTTTAATTGGTATATTCGTTCGACAGTGAAACACGTGAGTAAATGTCTAAAATGAAGAAATCTTTCACGATTTTTTTTGGGTGGTAGGACAAGTCAAATGATAATAATAGTCGAGGATGTTTTTAGTCATATCTTCAAGTGAACAAAAAAAATTATATTAAGGGATTATATGCAATAACATTTATCAAAAAATCGATAAAATTTTTTTTTCCGTAATGCACATGTATTTAATTACAGACACAGAAAATTTCTCGTCAATCCGGCGAATATTCTCGAAGTTACACGCACATTTGTAATGACGTGTCAGAAAGTGCTTTTGAAACTTTAAACGCGTTTTTCTCAAAACTGTGTTTTTAAAGTCGGTGAGCAAAATTTCTCAGAACCGGCTGAACCGATCAATCTCAAATTTTAACACAATCTTTTCAAGTATATTTTTCAGTAATTAATCGAAGGTTTTTTCTCACCGATAAATATTTTCCATTTTGTAAACAATTTAAGGCCTAAATTTTTGTCAAAAATCGATTCTTTTTCGAAGCCCCCATTTTGTCAAAAATTATTATTTTGCTTATTCCTTCGATCAATTACAAGATAATCCATTATATTAACGAAATATTTTTGGTTTTTTCATTTCAGATGATCCAGTTCAAAGATATCGTGCTCACCGCAAGACGCCTTTTTTTAGAGGTGCTCCCGGAATCAGCTATAGCGGCTTTCAAAATAATTATTTTTACAAATGAAAAATGTTAAAATATAATTAAAAGTTACCATAATATGTGTACAAATTCTTACGTTAATAGATTTAAAGGTCTTCTCAAGAAAAATTCTTGAAAAGTCGATCTTTTTAGGCCTCCTGACTGCATATAACCCCTTAAAAAATTATACAAAATGGTGACGCTGTAGTCATTCTCGCGAGGTATGTTGAATTTAAGACGCTCCCTGGCACGCAGTATAACTGACGCAAATTTCACTAGGAAACAAATTTAAAAAATTCTATTAATTTTCATCAGTATATCTAGAGAAATACGTAAGGGATTTTAAAAATATTAATTTTCATGTAAGTAACAAGCCTTTAAAGTAAAAACTCAATTTACGACAGAAAAAAGGATAATCATTTGTTAATAACTAATGTTATAATTAACTTATGGAAAAGTCCGTACGCATTTCTTTTCGGAATGTTATTTTAAAGATGTGCTCAAAGATTGGAGTGAAAAAATGAAAATTGCTGAAGTTATGCTGCGTGCCGTTTTAAAAAATTGCGTCGCGAGAAAAACGGTCGACGTCTCGCGCACGGGCCAGCCACGCCACTTTGTTTTACAGGTACCAAACTTTTTTCCCTTTATTCTGGATGGTTCAAAGCATCTCATGCGACAATTTTGAAAAAATAATTTTTTTGAAAAATCCACAGTGGTGTTACCCCTTAATGAGCAATATTTGAAATTCCAGGGGTCACCGCACGACGATCGCACATGTGCGATCGAATGTCAATGCACGGTACAACTCGCGAATGTCTGCATGCGCGTAATAAAATGTATGAACATCATACGTTGCACAGGCGAGCCGCAGCGTGCACGTATAACACTTCGCAACTATACTATAACGATATATATATATATATGTATATATAATTTTCGTTTTATATCTGGCGAGAAATCGCGCCTCATATCCATACAATGTCACGCACCGTCTCGCGGTACACGTTTAGTTCTCGTCCGCGTCGTCGTCCGTTTTTCTGACGTATCTCTACGTACACACGCATATATATATATTCATGCATACAGGGTGGCCCGAAAAGTGACGTCCGAAAGAAAAATCTGCATGCCTCGTATCCAATACGATATCCAATACATGTATGCTCATGGTGTTGATTTTGTGCATCTTTGGAATTCAAAGAAAATTATTTTTTATGTTTACATTTGCTCGTTTTTATTATTACAATCCTTTTTCTGCGCGTTTAGATTGTATATCATGACATAAAAGTCCTCAAAAATCCTCGAGTGTTTTTTGTAGCTTCAATGGGAAGAAAAAAAAATCATTCCATTGCAACGATGCACACTTCAATTGCATTCATGCTCTTTTTGAAAACGATCTTTTTGAGTATTCGAGAAAAAAAAGCATTTCTCTATTTTTCTCTTTCGTGTATGTACATGTCGCGCAATTTTTGTTTAGTCGTGATGTCGTTGTGAAGTGCACGGCGTTGAAGTTTGCATCGTTGGAAGCAACGAAAATTCTCTTTGATGTTTGCATTCTCTGATTTTTATTATTATACGAAATCGCTTTTATGCACGTTTAGATTGTATATTTCGAAATAAAAATCCTCAAAAATGTATGAGTTTTTTTGTCGCTTGAATGTGAAGAAAGAAGTTTAAGGGAAAAAATGGATTACTTTCCCACGATGCAAAGTTGAATTGCATGTATGCTCTACGATATTTTTTTGGTTCTCGAGAAAAAGAAGGATTTTTAAATTATTTACTTTTGTACATGTACATTTCTCGCGATTTTTGTTTACTTGTGTTGTCGTTATGAAGCGCGTGGCATTGACGTTTGCATCGTTGAAATGCAACGGAAGTTCCTTATTCATTTTTTCTTAAGGCGTTACCCCCACTTGTAGCACAAAAAAAGGCCTTTTTCATGAATTTTTTTAAAGAAAACTACAAAACTTTTTTAATCGATCAATATACCATCTTAAAGAACACATCTTAAAAGACTTTCAGTAATTTTTTTATTGAAAAATATTACATTTTTTAGTGGCAAATGGCCGTCAATGAAATAATGTTTTTATATACACGGTTTGCGGTGACCAACATTGCGGCGAAGTGGATCATCTGACAAAAAAATGCGGATGAATTTAGTCAAATATAAGTATAAACTAGTCTTCAATCGAAGGATTTTAAAAAATATTCATTTTTCACAAAATGGCGGACAGTCAAAGTTAATGGTTCGATTTTAACGAAAAAAAACGGCCGTTCTTTGGCTATAAAACGGCCATTTTTTTCGAAAAAAAAATCGAACGACTAAAGACTACATTTTTATGTATTAAATAAGCCTGCAAAATTTTAAGAAGATCGGTTCATTAGTGTTCGAGTAATCTTGGTCACCGACTTCAGAAATGCCATTTTGAGAAAAACGCGTTTAAAGTTTCAATTTCAGTTTACACGAAGAAAATATTTTTTTTTGTAAACTTACATAGTCATCTATTCCGGGCCCATACAGAAGTATGGGCCCGGATACTTATACTTCAAAAAAATGCAATAAAAAAATCGATTTTTTCAAAACCGCAAGTGGGGGTAACCCCTTAATTTTTATGATAAACCAATTTTTTTGTTGGTTGGGGTTGGAAATTTTTTCTGAAAGAGGGAAAAATCATTCGAGTGATTCCCGTCCCCCAAGTCAGCGGAAAAAAATGTGAGCAAAAAAAACTTTTCTTTCATTGCATTCCATGGGATTGGAGTTCAATTTCTTATTTGCATTATTAAAAAAATTATGCGCTACAAATTTAACTAAAAAATGTTTGCGTGATATTCGTAGTTCAAATCTGCCAAATAAAATTTGCGAAACAAGAAAAAATGATTTTCTTTGCATTCCAATGTCGCTAACTTCAACGTCATTGCATTCCAGCAATGCAAACTTCAACATCATTGAAGTGAGCACTGTTGAGCAATGAATAAGTGACCAACTGAGCACTCACGAGAATGCCTGAGATTTTAGTCAAAAGTTTAAAAAACAGGTTTGAGAGGATCAGGCACTAAAGTTCGGGTGATAGAAAAAAAAAAGAATATTTACACTAGTCTAAAAGACTCCCAACTGCTTCCGCAAACTTTTAAGGGGCTATACCAGTGTGAACGATGAAAATTTGGGTGATTTTCGGGATTTTTTGGAGGAAAAGTACTCAATCAAATGTTTCGGAAAATTAAGAATATATTTGGCTATATTTGACCTATATTACATATTTTCTTCGTAGAAAAATATTGAGTTCTAAGCAACTTATGCGCTGCCTTCAGAGGCGCCAAAAAAGTTCCTCTACTGCTGACATGATTCCGGCCGATTGAGTAGCTGAAACCGAAAAAGGAAAAAATGTCGTTAAACTGGAAGGTATTTGCTGTACAATGACGTAGGATTTTCGAAAAATATCAACATCTAACAAAATGGCGTAGTTATGAAAAAAAAGTCTGTTTTCTTGCTTATAAAATGGTCGTTTTTTTCAATGCCAAATCATCCATTTTCATCCAATCAAAAATATTCTACATCATTGTAGAGTAAATATGTTCAACAGTACTCAGTTCAAATTTCATGTCAATCGGATAATTACTCTTTGAGTTACAATGTCAGCAAATTTGAAAAATCTCATTTCGAGAAAAACGCGTTTAAAGATTTAACTATCGATTTTTGCAAGATAAAATTATAGAGATACAGCCTTGAAATTTTTACAGGATATTCTTTAAAGTATAAACTGTCGAAAAAGGCAAAAAAATCGATTTCTTTTAAGTGTCACTCTGGTGTAGCCCCTTAAGACCCTTAACACAAAAGAGAAACAAAAAAAAGCGACACTACAGGAAAACTCGAAAAAAATGCTTTTTTTTCGAAAACTAAAAATGATGGTAGAACATTCATGGAGCAGGTTCGGATAGGTATCGATACGAGGCGTGTAGATTTTCCTTTCGGACGTCTCTTTTCACGCCACCCTGTATGCACAGGTAGAATGAAAAAGAAAAAGCAAAGTAGTAAAAAAACGGCGAGTAGAGTCCCCTGGGTGAAAAAAAAACACTCACGCATGCAGTCTCGAACAGCGGATAGGAAAGTGTGGCACTAGAATTCCTTCATGTCGGGCGCGAACTGTGTCATTGTTGGGCATATTATAATAATCATACGTTCGTTTTTCTTTTTGTATTTTTATTTTTATTTATACGACACTAACTATGGTACGTGATAAAATAGTACGAGTGTATTTGCACGTGTGTGCGTGTGGTCTGTAATGAAAATTGTTGTGTGGCGTGTAGAAGTACTCGAGAGAGAGAGAGAGAGAGAGAGAGAGAGAGAGAGAGAGAGAGAGAGAGAGAGAGAGAGAGAGAGAGAGAGAGAGAGAGAGAGAGAGAGAGAGAGGGAGGGAGGGAGAGTACTCTATCAAACTTCACCTCCATATAAATCATGTACCACAATTACATCAATACACGTGCATTTCTGCGTGTGTTTGTCACGTTAGACGCATTCGAGGCAAAGCGAGAGAAAGAGAGAGGGGGAGGGAAAGGAGTGCAAAGCTCACGGCATAAATACTCTCTTATCGATATTCCTATTAATTCCCAACACTCTCGGTCGCGCCGTTACACTGAAGGGCTTTTACAATCTATAAGTGCACGGTAACGTCTACAGCCCCGGGGCGAAAAATTAATCTGATCGCTGATCCGCGCACAGGGTCGCGATACCTTTGCTCTTTCTTGTTTTACTTTCTTCATATACGCTCCGAAAACTAGGTAGAACGAAATGCCGATGGCCCAATAGATCGCGTATATTTTTCGGAATGAAGTTATAATTTGCATTGTTTGGGTTATTATATATATATATATATATTTATTTATTTATTTATTGGGTTATTATAAATATTATTTATATATTTTTTTTCTTCAATTGTTCAAATGTGTTAGGCGGTGAAACCAGTCAAACCTTTTTACCTATTCTTATTAGACATTTACGACCTCAATTTGCAAAAAAAAGAAGGCTTTGGATAAGAACAGTAATAAAGAAGTGAAAAATGAGGGAAAAAATCGTTGCATTCCAACGAAGCAAACTTCAATGTCATTTTTCGGAATCTTTCGGGCCGAATAGTGCCGAGTTGCTTTTTCGGGGGTTGGACATCCCTCTGTATAGTGGTTTTTTTTAGGAATGACCGAGAATGGACAAGGTGCTGAGGGGGGTGGGGGAGAGGGACCGAGACGGAGATGGAATAAAAAAAGAATACGGTAATGTGACAGAGAAAGAGAGGGAGAGAGAGAGAGAGAGAGAGAGAGAGAGAGAGAGAGAGAGAGAGAGAGAGCACAGCAGAGCCAAGCGCGAGTAATCCTTAAGGGGAGAGGCATGTGCTAATGAACGCCATTAAAAGCAGCGTTAATTAGATTGCGCTAATCAGATTGTCCCGCGAGTATCTGCGCTATCCCCCTACCCCCTCTCTGTCCGTCCACGTGTTTTTTTTTCATTCTGTGCTTCTTCCTCCCCCTTCGCTGCTCCCGTACCGCCCGGCCACTCTGACTCTCCTTGTTTTCCTCATTCACCGCGCGCGCGAGAGGACGACAGCGAGCGAAGAGGGCGCAGTTAAAAGCTGCGGGTACGGACGACAAAAAAAAATGTATTCACCTCCCCTTCTCCTCCCGCCGCTCCTCGCGTACGGGACTGTCGCCCTCCTCTCTCGCGCTCGCGAACTCTCCGCCATTCTGTTTATTTGTTTGTCCGTGTGGGTGTTTTCGTTTTTTGTTGTTTTGTTTTTGCCCCCGGTCTTGTACAATCCTCCGTGAAGCACGCGGATGGTAGAGCGCAGGAGTGAGATTGTAGAAGAGTTCGCGGGATTACGAGGAACGACCCGCTATACGGATGTATCATCGACCAATCTAAATGTATGGAGGCACGATCTTGACTCAATTTTCAATCGGTTCAACTAATTCGCCAATGAGGATTCTTTGTCTACCTTTCTAGCTCTCTTTGAGCATTAGAGACGAATTCGGTTGAAGATCGATGAGGAAACGAGGCAGAACCTGGATAACATGGGATAGGAGATAAGTAAGGGGCGTGGAAGATTATCGATCTGTACTGAGCTTTACCGGAATGATAAATCGCTCAAGAATTGACACTGGGTGTGAAAAGAGTCTTGGAACCTATCATCATCATTGGTATTTCCGTAATCATGATTGTTATTTTCATTATCATTATCATCAGTACCATCATCATCATGATCAGCATAATAATTGCTACTGTCACGAGTATTAGTAGTATAATCATTATTAGTGTCAGCATCGTCATCACCATCAGCATGGTTATCATCATCACCATCCTCATCATTGTAATAATAACGATTATTGTCATGAGTGTTATCAGTAGCATCAACATTGGCACCAACATCGTCATTATTATTATAATAATAAGTATTATCATCATCATTGGCATCAGCATCATCACCATCATCCATATCATTGTTATTCCGATTATCATGCGTATTATTATTGTCATCGTTATCAGCTATCATCATTATTATTATCATGAGTATGACTATTATCATCATTATTAGCATCGACATAATCATCACCATCAGCATCATCATCATTATGAGTATTATCATTATCATGAATATTAGCATCACCATCATCATCATCATTATTGTTATTATTATCAGTTATCATCGTTATGAGCATCATCATTATTATTATTATCATTATGAATATGATGATTGTCATCATTATTAGCATCGACATAATCATCACCAGCAGCATTATCATCATTATGAGTATTATCATTATCATGAATATTAGCATCACCGTCATCATCATCATCATCATCATCATCATCATTGTTATTATCATTATGAGCATCAACATCATCATCATCATCATCATCATCATCATCATCATCATCATCATTTATTATCATCATCATGATCACCATCATCATAATTACTATTATTATTATAAGTATCATCTTCATCATCATTATCATCTTCATCATTATGATGCACTTCATTATTTTGAGTGTTACTATCGTCATGAATGTTACTACGTAGTAAAAAAAAAACAAGGAGTTCGAAATAGTCATCGTGAATGATGGAAATTTCAATTAATTTCGCACATTTAGGGGACAGAGCATGAGAGAAGAGAGTACTTTTTGTCTGTAAAATATTATTCAACATCACTTGTTTGACATTAAGGGGTGAGGCTACAGCAGAATTTTCAAAAAATCGATTTTTTTTCGCTAAAACGGTGCTTTATCATCATAAGAATAAGTTACTATTCGATTTATAGCAAGAATATTTTTTTTACCGACTTTGAGCGTATAACGTAAGCCCACCTCCGGCACGGCCAGAGGCATTTGTAAAACTTTAAACGCGTTTTTCTAGAAACAGCTTTTTTCTAATTGGCGTGACGAATAGCTTCAACAATCTTCACTCGATTTACTTCAAATTTAAAAGTTATGTTCCTAATTCCATTTCGCAGAGAAGTACGTGCGGAATTTCTGATTAATCGAAAACTTTTCATTTTATGAGCAGTTTTATACGAAATTTTTCACGGAAAATTCAAATTCAATTCAAATTCAAGTTCGAAAACCTACTTTAGAATAAAAAAATATATTTTTTTAATTCCGTACGTACTTCTCTAGGTATTCTAATGTAGATCGACGAGAATTTTTATTTTCTGTTCTAGGTAAAAAATTGTGGATGCTAAGTGTCACGCCGCGGAGCGCCTAAAAAAAGATAACAAAGGAAAATATTAGTAGTCGGCCACTTTGTACATAAAAAAAGATATATTTTCCAATAGCTTGATATTCATACTAAATAGATGTGTAATTAAGGGGCTATACCAGTGTGAACGCTGAAAATTTGGGTGATTTTCGTGAATTTTTTTGAAGGAAAGTACTCAATCAAATCTTTCGGAAAATAAGGAATATATTTAGCTATATTTGACCTATATTACATAATTTTTCATAGAAAAATATTGAGATCCAAGCGACTAATGCGCTGCTTTCGAAGGCGCAAAAAAAAATCCTCCACTGCTGACATGATTCCGGCCGAATGAGTGGCTGAAACCGAAAAAGGAAATAATGTCGTTAAACTGGAAAGTATTTCCTGTACAATGATGTAGGATTTTCGAAAAATATCAAAATCTAACAAAATGGCGTAGTTATGAAAAAAACGTCTGTTTTCTTGTCTATAAAATGGTCGTTTTTTTTTAATGCCAAATCGTCCATTTTCATCCAATCAAAAATATCCTACGTCATTGTGGAGTAAATATATTCAGGAGTACTCCAATTTCAAGTCCATCGGATAATTGCTCTTTGAGTTACAACGTCAGCAAATTTGAAAATTCTCATTTCTAGAAAAACGCGTTTAAAGATGTACCTATCGATTTTTGCAAGATAAAATGACATTGATATAAAAGATATAAATGATAATGATATTCTTGAAAGTATAAACTGTCGAAAAAGGCAACAAAAAAAATCGATTTTTCGAAAGTGTCATCACTTTATCATACGAGAAAAAAATTGTTAAATTCGCACATGATTTTATACCCGTTACTGTGGCCTAAGCCCTCAAAGGGAAAAAAAAGTAGTGCCAGTTTGCAAATTGATGAAGGGTCGAGGTGGAGTTGGGCGTGTATGACGTTAGTTGAGAGTGCACGGTCTGACCGGCGAGGGTCACTACCACTAGCGCACGCCAGTTTCAACGTTGACTACGTGCTCGCTAACCTGAACACGCATATATGTATATTATCGCGCGATACGAAGGTGAGCCCGCACGCATACTTACACGTGTGCACACATCCGCGTAATGTCGAGGGGACTCTCAGGAAGAGGGAGAATCCATATTCATCGTTTCCAGAGTGCATAAAATTACGATGCACATGCGGAGAGCGGGTTAGGGAGAAAGAGAGAGAGAGAGAGAGAGAGAGAGAGAGAGAGAGAGAGAGAGAGAGAGAGAGAAAGAGAACGAAAAAAGAAAGTACCGTGTTTCGCGACACAATTTCCTCTCGCTTGCACGTGCAATAAAAACGCGCAATAAAGATTAACAAAACAGCAACAAACAAACAAAAATATCGCCTATAGGCGGAAAGTTCCCTTTAACGAGAATTCCGTTTTCAGGCAATCGGTAATTGGTCGGTGCTCATCAACGACTATGCTGCCTCAAATTTGACGGTATCGGTGCAACTACCCCGGACGCGCTACTGCGGCATTTTGGTCGTCGAACAAGCACACAGTGGGAAACGTAAGAGCGAGAGAGAGAGAGAGAGAGAGAGAGAGAGAGAGAGAGAGAGAGAGAGAGAGAGAGAGAGAGAGAGAGAGAGAGAGAAACATAGATACAGGTGTACCATAGAGAGCCAAGGAGCACGCGGAACTCGCGTTATTGGCAAGAAGCATGCGATATCCGTGAAACATGCATAAATGCATATCAAGAGAGAGAGAGAGGAGAGGGAGAGAAAGCTCCGAGTCTGGCGGCGCGAAGAGATGCGCGGGGATATCGAAACTCCGGCGACCGGAGATTTCACAATCCGACAAGGGTTGTTGCGCCACGTCCAACCCGGCCTCTCTTCGTTTTTTATCCCTCATAACGCGCTGTAATAGCAAGCACCGCTCGACAAACTTCCGCGTCTATCACACTCGAATCAACTCGTCATATTAAAAAAATAAAAGGCAGAACAAAAAATGGCCGCGTCACGATTCGGGTCGAGATCTATCGATGCCAAGATCTACAGATCTATGGTGTTCAAGTTTGCATCGTTGGAACGCAATAAGTTTTTTTTTTAATCGATGCTGTTTGACGAAAAATAGCATGTTTCAGAATTCTTACGAAAACAAGCACGTTTCGGTTTTCGTCACGAAAACTAGCAAGTTTCGGTTTTCACCACGAAAATAAGCAGTTTTCGATATACACCGCGAAAATCAACATGTTTCAGTAACACTGGAATTGTGTCCGACTTTTCTGCGATGCTTTTTTTTACGCCTGTTTGAATTTTTTTACTCCAATTCCTTTTACCGAGCTTTTTTTGCTCCAAATTAACGAAGTATTTATCGTTTGCCATTTTTTACGGTCTTATTGTTTTGTTCGGATATATATTACCCATATTTTATTGTTTGAATTTTCATGGTCTGGACTTGATGTTAAGGCGTTACCCCCACTTGTAGCGCAAAAAAAGGCCTTTTTCATGAATTTTTTTAAAGAAAACTACAAAACTTTTTTAATCGATCAATATACCATCCTAAAGAACACATCTTGAAGAACTTTCAGTAATTTTTTTATTGAAAAATATTACATTGTTTAGTGGCAAATGGCCGTCAATGAAATAATGTTTTTATGTACACGGTTTGCGGTGACCAACATTGCGGCGAAGTGGATCATCTGAAAAAAAAAATGCGGATGGATTTAGTCAAATATAAGTATAAACTAGTCTTTAATCGAAGGATTTTAAAAAGTATTCATTTTTCACAAAATAGCGGACAGTCGAAGTTAATGGTTCGATTTTAACGAAAAAAACGGCCGTTTTTTGGCTATAAAACGGCCATTTTTTTTTTTTTTCGAAAAAAAAAATCGAACGATTAAAGACTACATTTTTATGTATTAAATAAGCCTGCAAAATTTCAAGAAGATCGGTTCATTAGTGTTCGAGTAATCTTGGTCACCGACTTCAGAAATGCCATTTTGAGAAAAACGCGTTTAAAGTTTCAATTTCAGTTTACACGAAGAAAATATTTTTTTTGTAAACTTACATAGAGTCATCTATTTCGGGCCTATACAGAAGTATGGGCCCGGATACTTATACTTCAAAAAAATGGAATAAAAAAAAATCTATTTTTTCAAAATCGCAAGTGGGGGTAACCCCTTGAAATGGCAAGCGGAAAATATCTCGTCACTTTAGGATAAAAAATGCATGGTAAAAAAAATGAAGGAAACAATATGGGAAACAATTCGAGAGTACCCAGTTAATAATGACAACTGTTTTGACGATCGTTTTGACGATTCTGTAACCTGTATCTACGCTTTCGGTCGAGATGTGTAACGTTAAGATGGCAATACTATTTTTCGATGAATATAGAAAGGCTTGTTTGCAGTCCAAAAAAGTACAGAGCGTATGTTTTCTTTTTTCGAACAAAACAATGTAAATGCTATCTTTTAAATCTTCAAAAAAAAAATAACATGGATGATGTTCGAATGGTCAAATTAAAACAGCCGTCAGATCAAAAATTGCCTCTCGCATCAAGAACAAAAAAGATTTACAGGCCATGTTTGACAGAGGTTTAAGGAGAGATATACACCTAGATGGTCGAGGTCGAGGATTTAGAAGCTATGAACATTCCGTCGACCGTAGAAGACCTACTCTATGGGCCTGGTATCGATGATTCCATGTAAGTTGACAAATTTCGTGATTTATTCATTCCCAAATTTTCAAACGCGTTTTTCTCAAAACCACGTTTTTCAAACCGGTACCCAAAATTTCTCGAAAACCAATGAACCGATTTGCCTTGAGGTTTTTCGTGGTTATTCTATACACCATTATCTAGTACTTGTCATAGGATTTTTTTTCCGTTACTTAGTTTTTGTTTTATAGGCAAAATAATAACTAATTTTTGGCCCAAAAATCACTATTTATGTTCAAACGTCCGCCATTTTGTCGTTAATCGATATTTTCAAAATCGGCTATGACAAGTACTAGATTATAGTATCTAATTTAATAATCATTTTGGTTTTTTTTCACATGATTTTTGAAGAAACGCCATTGGGTACCGTATACGCAGATTTTTTTACGACGCTCCAATGATCATGCAATATCCTTGTATATTTTTAATATTTTTAAATAAAGAAAATTCAACATATTTTTGCATGTATATACTTTTCGATAATTAAAATCCCAATCTGAAATTTCAAATAGTTTTCCTTGAAAAAATTCACAAAAATGACATTTTTTCCGGCTCGTAGGTGTATATCTCCCCTTAATTCCAATCGAACATCAGCAAACATTTTCAAACATATTAGACGATAACCATCTGTAAGATCATAGTACATTTGTTGAATGATATTTCCAATAACGTTATTTTTTTTTATAGAAAATCAAAATATATATTTCATTATATTTACGATTTCGTTATTATTTTTTTAATACAAATTACTATTATCGATTTCAATTGATAATTATTATCAAAATTTTAATAAAAGCAACGAGTATAAAATTAAAATATCATTACGCAAAGAATTGTCATATTTAAAAAAATACTAATGTTTTTTTTCACATTTTTACCTGAGCACGAAGGACTTTAAATTCTCAACAAAACTCTGTTTGGTTAAGATTGTACGAGCGATGAGATCCAGAAGGTTTTAAATTTACTCCTTTTACAATAGTTTTTACAGTGAAAATCAAACAAGCTAGTTTTCGCGGTAAATATCGAAACGTGCGTTTCCATATTCGTGCCGAAAGCATAATCATGCTAGTTTTCGAAGTGAAATAAAAAAAGTGTTCCTTTTCGTAAGAACTTTGAATCGTGCTACTTTTCGTAAGCAGCCTCGTTATTATCTATATTTTTATTATTATAGAAGATAATTTTTTTATAGATTTATATTGTAGATCGCCAAATAAATATCTTGAAAAGTGATTAAAGAACTTTGTAGGCCAAATCTGCCAAAAGAAATTAAAGGAATTTAAATGTATTAATTTTAGTTGCATCGAACGATGCCGTCTTGCGAGCCGTTGTTCTTCGAGATTATTACACGATGATGGGAAACCTCGTACTCTTGGTCGGTATTTTTCCAAATAAAGAAATTCAAGTCCTCACGTAATTATTGAGTCATGCGTGTATGCGCCCAGAAGTATATTTTTGCCCTTAAGGGGTGTGGATAAGCTTCAAACCGGAAAAATACGATTTTCCATTTGGATGATTTCATAGCGTAGGGTGTGGACTTTAATTTGCAACAAAGATTTTGTAAAAATTCCAAAAATCGACCGATTTGTGACGATTTTTATGATGTGAAGTTTGCATCGTTGGGATGCAATGGAAATTAATGCTTTTTAATTGGTGACATTTTTTGAGCGATTGAGCCTGTGACGATCACTCAACCGTTTTCACGTATTCTTATTAGAAATGTACGACCTTAATTTTCAAAACGTTTGCTTTGGATAATGATAAAAAATAACGAAGTGAAAAATTAACAAAAAAAAAACCATTCATTCCAACGATGCAAACGTCAATGTGATCAATTTTTGTGAAGGATCAGATCACCCACTCCACTACAGCAAACCACCCCGCTGCGATTTACCCTCTTTATTATGCGATTTTGTCGAAACTATGTTGCATTAAGGGGTTATGTCTACTTGTAAAAGTCGAAGAATCACTTTTCTAAAATCCAATCTATTTTTATAGATTATCATCTTATAAATGTTCCCTGAAAAATGTCAAGGTGATCTTTTTTAGATTTTCTAAAATGTAAAAATATAGTATTCGATCAAAAGGTTTTCCCAAGCTCGCGCAGACCCGCCAAAAGAGTACACGAACCCAATAAAAGCAACGAAAAAAAGAACAATCTCTAAGAAACAAGAGGGCATTGAACGAACAATATCGGATACAGTCGTCGATTGGCCCGAGCCGAAAGGAGGCAAACCAAACACCGAAGAGCGAGCGAGAGGCGCGAGGTTAGAAGGGACCACGTGGTAATTAGCACACGATTTTTATGCATTGCACGGATATAAAATGCGTCGGCGGTGAGCGCGCCTGTACAAGGAGCCCACGGCTGACGAGTCGCAGAACGCCGCGAACGAAAACGCCCCCAGTTTGCACGCAAACTGCACGAGCGGTATGAGAAAAAGAAAGAAGGATCGAAGAAGCGAGCGATCGAGATATGTAGTCGAGGAGAGTTGCATTCTTGTGGCGATCGGGCGCTCAGATTGATTGGCAGTCGGCAGTTTTCCGTATCGCGACACAAGTCGCGCGGATTGTGCTTATATATACAGGGTGTCCCTCTTATCTCTGCGAACCGAAATAACTCGGTAATTATCGACGTCACAAAACAATGTTCCCGACAAAAGTTGTACGGTGTGAAGGGGGCCGTCAAATGCGACCATTTTTTTTATTTTCGCGGCGGCGCTGACGCACAGTGAAGGTCACCTCCACTTTTTTTAAATAGAATGGTACATTTTTTTCAACCATCTTGTGGAGACCCTCAAGCCGCATAAAAAACATTAAGGGGTCAAAGTCGTTCAAGGTCATTCAAGGTCACCTATATAATGAACTACAAATCTAAATATCTCGGATCACTACCAAATATTTGGTAGTGATTACATTAAGGGGTCAAAGTCGTTCAAGGTCATTCAAGATCACCTATAAAATGAACTACAAATCTAAATATCTCGGATTAGTGATCCGAGATATTTACATTTGTAGTTCATTTCATAGGTGACCTTGAATGACCTTGAACGACTTTGACCCCTTAATGTTTTTTATGCGGCTTGAGGTGCTCCACAAGATGGTTGAACAAAGATGTACCATTCCATTTTAGAAAGTGGAGGTGACCTTCACTGGGCGTCAGCGCCGCCGCGAAAATAAAAAAAATTGGTCGCATTTGATGGCCCCCTTCACACCGTACAACTTTTGTCGGGAACATTGTTTTGTGATGTCGATAATTACCGAGTTGTCTCGGGTGGCAGGGATAAGAGGGACACACTGTATATGCACATATACAGGGTGTTAGGTAGGTCGATGCAAAGCCTTAAGGGGGTGAAAGGTCACCTCGTTAGGAACATATCTAACCTAGGTTACCTTAGTCTAAAGTCGAAGGATTTCGAGTTATCATGGTATGATTTTTGGAAAATTTTCCAAAATTAGGTACTAACTCGTTCATAATGTTCAAACAGACAATAATTGGTAAGTAAAAAGTTATTTGCGTCTTAGCTTAAGGGGCTATACCAGTGCAAACGCTGAAAATTTGGGTGGTTTTCGGAAATTTTTTGGAAGAAAAGTACTCAATTAAATGTTTGGGAAAATTACGAATATGTTTGGCTATATTTGACCTATATTACATAATTTTTTCATAGAAAAATATTGAGATCCAAGCGAATTATGCACTGCCTTTGGAGGCGCAAAAAAAAGTTCCTAAACTGCTTACATGATTCCGGCCGATTGAGTAGCTGAAACCGAAAAAGGAAATAATGTCGTTAAACTGGAAGGTATTTCCTGTACAATGACGTAGGATTTTCGAAAAATATCAAATTCTAACAAAATGGCGTAGCTACGAAAAAACAAGTCTGTTTTCATGCCTATAAAATGGTCGTTTTTTTCAATGCCAAATCGTCAATTTTCATTCAATCAATAATATCCTACGTCATTGTAGAGTAAATTTATTCAAGACTACTCAGTTCAAATGTCAAGTCAATCGGATAATTGCTCTTTGAGTTACAATGTCAGCAAATTTGAAAAATGTCATTTCGAGTAAAATGCGTTTAAAGATATAACTATCGATGTTTGCAAAATAAAATGATATAAATCATAATGATATTCTTGAAAGTATAAACTGTCGAAAAAGGCAATTTAAAAAATCGATTTTTTGAGAATGTCACACTGGTATAGCCCCTTAATGTGTATTCATTCGACAAGCACCAATACAATCATCTGTATTCGCACAACTAACTAAATGGGACGTGTTGAATAATTAAAAACTTGTCAAAAAATAAAAATACCTCTTATGTAAATGCTATTTTTTTTTAATAGCATTTGAGAAATTTTCAAAAAATCATACTTACCATGATAACTCGAAATCCTTAGACTTTGGACTAAGGTAACCTAGGTCAGATATGTTCCGAACAAGGTGACCTATTACCCCCTTAAGGCTGTGCATCGACCTTCTCAACACCCCGTATATATATACACACATATATACATATATATCGCTTTTTTCGCGAGCATCAAACGAATGACGATCCCACTGGTCGGCGCGCCGGCTAATCATCGCCCGAGGAAAGCAGACGATCGTCGGTTACCGCAAGATCGAGCCGGGAGAGGCGGTAAAAGAAAGAGAGTGAGAGAGAGGGAGCGAGGAGGGGAGGGACAGAGAGATAGTTCACCTTATCTGGACGTGTGTGTATTTAATGTGCAGAGGACGTGAAGGGGACAAACAACCTTCTGGGAGCGTGGTAATTGCAAATTGAGGTGATTCAATCACGGTAACAGTTAACGGTGCATTTGAGAGTTATATGTATATACGTATATATGTACATAAAAATACACAGATGTATAGTGCTTAACATAATAGATGCGTCGCGGTTTTGCGACAAAGCGTCAACCGCGGCCGCCCACGCCGACATTCCAAAGACGAAAATGTACCGATAATGAAAATGTAAGGAGACCACGATCCAAAGCAAAAATGAGGGATCGATGATCCGGCGAATGGTATTGAAGTTTGCATCGTTGGAATGCAGCGAAAATTCTTTTGTATTTTTTTGTTTCTCAACTTAAATAATTTTTTAGATAGATTCAATTATAAATTGTTCTCGGCTAACAATATACCTTTGAATGAATTTTTTAAAAATTTTATCTCGTTATTAAAGTCAATAGCGTTTTGTTTGGACTAATAAATCCGATTATTGGCACCAACAATTTTAGGAATTGAATCAACGAAATTTCATTCAATAACACCAATGATATTGGATCAATCATTTGTTTCCTCAGTGCACTCTTACTGCATAATAATGCGATTGTCTGCGCTAGAGAGGAAAGAGGGGTTAATGAACAATGAATTTTTGCGGATCATCACGAGCGACGTATGTGCACTCGGCTCTCTCTCTCTCTCTCTCTCTCTCTCTCTCTCTCTCTCTCTCTCTCTCTCTCATTCTCTTCGTCGTGGTTTTTTCTTCTGCTATCCGGCAGTCTCGTCACGATGAGTCACGGGGCTAGCGATGCGTGAGTGCATACGCGTCGCGTATAAATCGCTCACGCACTCGCGCCAAGTCTCTCGCGCATCAATCCCTGCTGATGCACGCTCAACGACGAAAAAGACCGCAAGCTCACTAGAGGGTGTGTGTGTGTGTGTGTGTGTGTGCGTGAGAGAGAGAGAGAGAGAGAGAGAGAGAGAGAGAGAGAGAGAGAGAGAGAGAGAATAAGAGAGACAGAAGAAGACTTTCTCGAGTGGTAATGGAGGAGCCATGTCTCCCCGACTGGCTATCGAATGCGGGTATCGATACCGCCCCGCAACTCGTTTCTGTGCACGCATATATACTGCAGCGTTACACCATATCGCGTAAAAGTAACGCTGCACGCGAAACCCTCGCAACCATCTTTTCTTTTACCAAACTTGAGCCTTTGTCCCGTGACATTGAAGTTTGCATCGTTGGGATGCAGCGAAAATGAATTTTTTATAGTTCCCAAATTTCCCATAGCAGATTTGAGCTACGAAAATCACACAAACATTTTTTAGGACTTTTGTTCAGCGAACTACGACCTAAATCTCCAAAATATGATTTTGCATAATAATCAAAATGATAAATTGAAAAGAATTTTTCGTTGTATTCCATGGTATTGAAGTTTGCATCGTTGGAATGCAACGAAATTGTATTAGGAGTACAACTTTGCAGTGACCGTTTTACTTAGAGAGCCACTGCGGCCGAAGTAGTAGCCCTAGCTCAATAAAAAAGTGGCATTTTAAACTAGAGGCTCTGCCAATGTAAACAATTTCAAAAAGCTAACGGATACGTGTATGCATTATAAAGTTATAGGCACTCAAACATGGCAACCTACGAACCGAATTCTCAGCATTTGCGGGAGGTTATGATTTACTTCTTCAACATCAAGAAATCTGCGGTTGAGGCCCACCGTTTGCTTGTAGATGCTTACGGGGAGGATTCTATTAGTGAGAAAAGGTGTCGGCGGTGGTTTCAACGCTTCAAAAGTGGAGATTTTGAGGTCGAGAACAAGCATGGTGGCGGAAGGCAGAAAGTTTTTGAAGACGCAGAATTGGAGACCTTGCTGGACCAGGATTCGTGCCAAACTCAAGAGGAACTCGCCGAGACGTTAGGAGTAACCCAGCAAGCAGTTTCAAAACGTCTCCGGGATATGGGTATGATCCAAAAGCAAGGAAACTGGGTCCCGCATGAGTTGAAGCCGAGATGAGTGATACTGCAGCATGACAATGCCCGACCCCATGTTGCAAATGTCGTGAAAAAGTACTTGGAAACGCTGAAATGGGAGGTTTTATCCCACCCGCCGTACTCTCCAGACATTGCCCCCTTCCGACTATCACTTGTTCCGGTCAATGGCACACGATTTGGCTGACCAGCACTTCGGTACTTACGAAGAAGTCAAAAATTGGGTCGATTCCTGGATTGCCTCCAAGGACCAAGACTTTTATCGACGCGGGATTCGAATGCTACCTGAAAGATGGGCCGAGGTCGTAGCTAGCGACGGGCAGTACTTTGATTAAAAAATATGTAACCACTTTTTTATAATAAAGCCTTAAACTATTGAAAAAAACGGTCACTGCAAAGTTGTACTCCTTATACTTTTTTCGTATTGTCGTATTTTTTTTAGCACATTTAGGCTATGGAATTCGCCGAAACATTTTTGAGAATGCTTATTGAAAATTTGTATCCAAAAACTGCAAAGAAAGATTTTGTATTATAATGAAACTAGAGAAATGAGAAAATCGAGTGGAGTTTTCGTTGCGTTTCAACGCTGCAAACTTCACCCCCATTTTGTCCTTACGTACAATTAAAAACGAAGATTGTATGTCGGTGCTGCACGAAAATTGGACATTCTTCACATCGTTGCAATGCAACGATTTTTTTGTTAATTTTTCAATTCTTTATTTTGATGCTTGTTCAAAGCTTTCTGTATTTGCAAATTAAGGTCGTGAATTTCTCATAAGAATACGTAAAAAAGTTCGAGTGACTTGCACGGTAAAAAAATCGATGATTACAAAAAAATCATTTTCGTTGCATCCCA
>CALYCA010000408.1:10000-15000 GCA_944452715.1 Ophion slaviceki | reverse complement strand
TGTGTGTGAGGTATATCGCCGTAAAACCGTGAAGGAGCGAAAAAATAATGCTCGGCAACACTAAATCATGTGGCGGGCGATACAGCATCTACGCATCGTGTAATTATTGGCTGGAGAGCGCATTGATTATATAGAAATCAGTCGCCAGCAGGATGGAAGAAGCACACAAGATTCGAGTTCGCGAATTCAATCAATTATCGCAACATATTGAGTGGCAAGAACTCTCGAATATCCCCGCCTGCCTGGGGGTCAAAAGGCATTTTTATACGTTTTTTTTTTCTATGCAGGCCTCTAAGGCGGAAGCTCAAGGAAGAGAGTTCAGTCTGAAGGCCAAAAATGGCGATTCCATCCTAGAGGAAGGAATTTGTATTGGGGATGTATATAGCTTGAAAAGAGACCTTGACTCTCGTTGAACCTCTGCGAAGAAACACTTCCACTTTTTCCACCTTCTCTCTCTCTCTCTCTCGCTCTCTCTCGCTTTCTCTCACTCTCTCTTGCACTTTTTCCTCCCAGCAGCGCGAGAATGATAAAAGAGCGTGGCGAGAGCCGATGGTCAAGGCCGCGATGCAAAAGACGATACCAATAATTATCCGGACGCGCGAGTCACAACACCCAGGCCACTCCGTTCAATTTTACCACGCCAAAGCAGCCACTTTTTTTTCTTTTACCAATCACCCCACTGCGATTGTGTACAGTGGGTAGAAGTGGAAGAAGTGGAAGGAAGCTTTCCTTCCTTCCTGCTGCTTTTTTTTTCGAGAAACTTGGTAACAAATGATCCCGAGTTGTCGAGACTGATACGAAAAGCGAACTCGTATCGGCAAGGCTGACGATGAGTGCGGTCTGGAATGCAGGACGATAAAAACTAATGCCTTTGATCATCCTCCGTTCTATGAAACAGCGAGAACGCTATTGAACGCAGGCGGACATGCGGGCATTTCCGGTGAGATCACCTTTTCTATTCTCGATGTAACCAAGAATCGCTACACGAACGATCATACATGCGCAAACATGACGATGATCCGATGTCGAAACGCCGGCAGGAGCGTTTCAAGAGATTTGACCACAGGATGGGTTGGGTATTTTCTTTGAATTTCTATAGACGATTGTTACGTGTGTGAGTGTGTGTGTGTGTGTGTGTGTGTGTGTGTGTGTGTGTGTGTGTGTGTGTGTGTGTGTGTGTGTGTGTGTGTGTGTACATATATATATATATATATATATATATATATATATATATATATATATATGCGTGTGTATATATATATATATATATATGCGTGTGTGTATATATATATATATATATATATATGCGTGTGTATATATATATATATATATATATATATATATATATATATATATATATATATACATATCGAGTTAGTGTTATGATTTACTAATCAATGTATAAACGAATTTTCATAGACGACTGCTATAATATATATAATATACATATATACAGGGTGTCCCAGAACTGAATGCGTTCCCTGAAATGGGGGGATTGGGAGTGAAATTCTGAGTCGATTGATATAAGCATGTGTGGGTCTCAGATCAACCCCTGAATTATTGTTCATTTTTAAAGGCGGGCGCACCTGATTGGCCCGCCTTTAAAAATGAATAATAATTCAGGGGTTGATCTGCGACCCACACATGCTTATATCAATCGACTCAGAATTTCACCCCCAATCCCCCCATTTCAGGGGACGCATTCAGTTCCGGGACACCTAGTATATAATATATACAGGGCCCAAATAAAGTATTAAATAATAAATAAAAAGTGTTAGACCATACTGACTATTGTTTACTCGAAAGATTTGAAGATCTAAAGATCTTTCGAGTAAACAATGCACAGCATTGTTTAACATTTTTTGTTTATTATTAAATACCTTATTTGAGCGACCGGATAACGTTAAATACTCAAATTTCAAAATTCAAAATTCAAAGTTCAATTCCACTTGCCCGAATGTCGATTCGAACCTGCGCCCGCGCTCGCTTGGACGCCGAAACTACTGTGCCATTGTTTACTCATCATTGAACTTTCCTCGTCAATATCTCGGCCAATCTTTGTCGCACAACATTTTTAAAAAAGGGTTTTGCTTGGATAGCGACGCCCCATATGCTCACGAACGGAAAAATAGTAGTTAAGATACACCGTGTATATTATACCATTGTATAGTCTATGGAAATTAGTTTTTACATTGATTAGTAAATCATAAGTCTAGCTCGATATACATATATATAAATATATATCGAGTTAGTGTTATGATTCACTAATCACTGTGTAAACTAATTTTCATAGACGATTGTCATTATAAATATGTATTAGCTTATAAATTAATTAGTACATCATTACACTGATTGGAAAAAACATCTGTTTTTGGCTGAATATATAAATGGGGAAAAACATTTTGAACCCTTTATAGCTGTATAACGTCGGCAATCAACATTTTCCTTCCTTGATCAAGGTTCTTTAATTTGTTTCAAGCTTCAGATATATATATATATATATATATATATATATATATATATATATATATATATATATATATATATATATATATATATATATATATATATATATATATATATATATATATATATATATATATACACACATAGTAAGGCAACAACTATTAGCAGTACGAATATTTTTAAACCTATCAGACTTACGAGAAAACTTTTGCTACTAAAGTTACACAATTCAAAGAAGGTAATCGAGTGATGGCTACGAGGTTCATGCATGTGATGGAACTTCAGAAGTTTCAAGATCATCGCTATTTTTTAAAGAGGACCACTGTGTTTTCTTCCGAATTTTATCGAAGAATGAAAACTTAGTTTACACACCGAATTGTAATATGATCGATCAAGAATTAACATAGAAAAATCGTTAAAACAGGAATTTCAATATTTTAAACGTAAAATCGTTTTTAAAAATGGTGCAAATTCTTACTCCGAATAAATGCGCCGTTTAATGGGGATTTTTTCGATCGTTATGCCGTTCCATAGATAAAGTTCCGAAAAGCCCATACCTCTTTTTTCCTTGAAATTTTGTATACTTATGTATTTTGACTTGCTGAACACGAAAATAACAATCAAAATTGGCGCAAATTTGATTTTCAAGATAAAAAGCTGGAAAAAAACAGATTTGTGTAGTTTTTTAAATTTTATTTTAACAAATGTTGATCGTAGAGAAAAATGTCTTCTACGAAAGTTGTAGCCCATCGAAAGACTGATAATTTATGTTCTATACAAATTTTGTCTTAAATCATTATTTTCTAAGAAAATGGAATAATGCTCCAATAAGTATATTTTGCTAAACTCCATTAGTTTCGATATTTTCTACTTACATACTTTACTGGAGATGGGTCCAAATGAACCCAAATAAAACAAACACAAACAGCAATCAATACAAACCCGAACAAACTCGGGTATGTTGAATTGTGAGGTGTGTAGTTCACTGGGGTGGGCGCAGGGCACCTCGGATGGGTGTGTGGAATCGCGGGATGCGTAGAACCCTGGGGTAGGCGGAGGGCACCTTGGATAACATCGAAACTAATGGAGTTTAGCAAAATATACTTATTGGAGTATTATCCCATTTTCTTGGAAAATAATTATTTAAGACAAAATTTGTATAGAACATAAATTATCAGTCTTTTGATGTGCTACAACTTTCGTAAAAGACATTTTCCTCTACGATCAACATTTGTTAAAATAAAATAAAAAACTCCAAAAATCCGTTTTTTTTTCAGTTTTTATCGTGAAAATCAAATTTGCGCCAATTTTAATTATCATATTCGTATTCAGCGAGTCGAAATACATCAGTATACAAAATTTCAAAGAAAAAAGCGGTATGGGTTTTTCGGAACTACACCCCGTTCCATCGAGCGGCATATTCATCGAAAAGTAATTTTGAAGACTCTCAAAGTCAAGTACCGCTCTCAATGAAGTCAGATGCTTATATCCGACATTGCATAGATGCAAAGGATTCAAAACGTTCTCTGCCCATAAATATACATAACCAAAAACACATGTTCTCTGAGTTACTAATTAACGTAGCAACTACTAACGATTACTTACCAATTAAGGGGCCAGTCCACTTTGAAAATTTCAAAAAATCGAAAGCAAGCAAGACTTGAAGAAATCGACGATGAGTAATCAGAAGGAATTTTGTACGGTGCAGGAATTGCCGATTAAGTTTAGGTAATAGTTTTTCATAGTATAAACTTCAAACGCGTTTTTCTCGAAACAACGTTTTCAAAATCTAGTTCCATCGTATCTCTAAAACGAATAAACCGATTCTCTTGAAATTTGAACCACATATTATAAACATGATTCGCAACAAGATGACCCTCGATGGTTTTATAATTTTGATTTTTACTCTTTTTTTGCGAAAAACAGCGAAAAAAACGCGTTTTTTACTTTTTTCGTTTTACGTCTGCCATTTTTTTATTTTTTGTAAAACTTTTTATCCGAGGGTCATTTTGTAGCTGGTGTCATACTGAATCTAATGGACTTTGATTTTTTTGTTTCAGACGAGCCGTTGCCGAGTTGTGATGGAGCTACCTAGCCGACCTATTTTTGAGGCGTTACGTTAAACTATATTTTTCGTACTTAAAAACGAATAAAAATAAATTAAATTTTTTTTTAAATATATTTCAAGACTTTATTTATCAAGCCCAACAACTTTTATATTCATATCTTTCATAAAATCCTCAAAAAAAAAATCGCGAAAATAGCCTTTTTTGTGGCTCCAAAGTGGACTGGCCCCTTAGCATACAAACTATTCCGAAAAGCCAATTGTCCGTAGAATTTTCAAAAAAGCAGAAAAACTATCACCCGAGAGCAGCATTCTTTTTCCATGATCGTGCAAACACTGCTAAAAAGTTTAATAAATCGTTCGCGACCTCGGATCAACGGTATACACGTATGATAAAAACGGGCCGTGCCCCCCCCCCCTCCCACCACATGGGTGAGAGTCTCCGCGCGATGTCGTGAAAAAGTCATAT
>CALYCA010000408.1:0-5000 GCA_944452715.1 Ophion slaviceki | reverse complement strand
GGAAATACCTTCCAGTTTAACGACATGTTTTCCTTTTTCGGTTTCAGCTACTCAATCGGCCGGAATCATGTCAGCAGTGGAGGAACTTTTTTTTGGCGCCTCCGAAGGCAGCGCATAAGTCGCTTGGATCTCAATATTTTTCTATGAAAAAATTATGTAATATAGGTCAAATATAGCCAAATATATTCTTAATTTTCCGAAACATTTAATTGAGTACTTTTCTTCCAAAAAATCCTGAAAATCACCCAAATGTTCAGCGTTCACGCTTGTATAGCCCCTTGATAAAATTAATCCGCAATTATACCAAAAATTTATTGAAAATTTCGTCAAAAGAGTGAACGTTTGCAAACAGCGACGAGGCGGCCATTTATCGGTTATTGTGTTCCGCGCATAACCTCCACGTTTGTACCTTATATTACGGGGTCTTCTCACTTTAGACGCTAAAAAAGGCTATTTACATGATTTTTTTTCGTAGGCCTATATTATAGATATTAATGTAAAAGTTGTTACACTTACTAAATACACTTTCAAAATACATTTAAAAATCAAATTATTTATCATGTCATTATTTATACACGAAAATGATAGTTAAAAAAATGTCCTAAAAAAATGGTAGGTCTGCGCTGTTGATGAAATTTCGGAGATGGATCATCCGAAACGAAAAAATCAAACGGTTTTAGATTCAGTATGTTAATTGCTATAGCGCATATCATACGATATTTAATATATGCAAAAAGAACAAAACGGCGGACATTTTTCGGAATAACAAAAAAAACGATTTTTTCACCCTTTTTGGAAAAAAAAATAGTAAATATCAAAATTGAAAAAAATCCTTGATATGCGCTATAGCTATAGTTTTAAAGAATATGTTGTGAAAATTTCATAAGGATCGGTTCAGTAGTTTCGAAGATTCTATTAACAAGCCGTCGAAAAACGTTGTTTCGAGAAAAACGCGTTTAAAGTTTGTCTGGGTTATATAAATACATTAAAACAATTTTTTTAATGTATTTCGAAAGTGCATTTATTAAGTGTAACAACTTTCATATCAATATCTATAATATAAACCTATCAAAATAATTCATGAAAATCGCCCTTTTCGCGTCTGAAGTGAGAAGACCCCTTAAAATAAAAATATTCGTACTTTGCAAATAAATAATACGTTTTAGTAATCAATTAAAACGTCAGATCATTTTGAGACACCGTATGCTAAAAATAAAGAAATGAGAAAATCGAGAAGCATTCTCGTTGCATTCCAACGATGCAAACTTCGACACCATTGTTCTGATATTCTCTCGCTCACTCGCTTTCTGCATGTTTGTCTGTCTGCCCCGCTTCTCTCTTTCTCTTCCTCTCTTTCGTTACTATACAGTTTTAATCGTCACTAAAAAAGTGCTTACATCAATTTTTAATCCTCGCTACAGACCGTTCGGCGGGCCAGGCAGGGAGGGTGGCGAAAATGTTGAGTATGCACAACGCGAGGTACAGTAGAGCGTCGATTATTCGAATGAATCGGGACCAGGCGCCTTTCGGATGATCGAACAGTAATATTCCGTGGGCGAAAAAAAAACACGTTGATTCTTTCAATATGATAAAATATATATGTTTAACCCTTAACAATCATCGGGGGTTGAATCAACCCCAGCCGTTTTTCGAACTTCCCGAATTTTTTTTCGACATTTTTTTATATTAAAAATTACACGCCTTGAAAATAATCGGCATGGTCTTACACATAAGGGTTGAAAATGCATTGTAGTATTTTTTTCAATTATTTAATTATTTATTACTCTCCAAAGTTAGGGGGGTTGATTACACCCCCAACGTCACAACGTGGAGGTGTGACTAACAAGGGTTAAAAATGCAATGAACTAATATGAATTAATGTGCAATAATATGAATGAATACAATACTATGAATTAATATGTTAATAATACAAGTACAGTTTTGGTGGATTGAAAATAACCATTGTATGATTTAACGATATAGAACGAAGTTAAACATGTGTTTAAAAATAATCAACATTCGTACACCCAGGTAGGAATTGACGATGAAAAAAGGGCTCGCCAAGCTCTGAAACAAGGCTCACATTTTTTAATTCAGGCTGAGCACCAGCCTGATTTCAGGCCTAGCTGAACCTCTGAATGATAACGCGGTTTCAGGCTCTTGCACACAGGCTTGACCAAAGGCTGGTAGAAAAGCTTGTACTAAGCCTGAAACGACGAAACAACAAGGCTCAAAACGAGCCTCAATGAAGCCTTCACGAGCATTTATGACCAGGCTTTTCCCAAACTCTTCCCGAGGCTATATGAGGCCTGTTTTTAGTTTTCTATATTTTACATTGGGGTAAATTTAATAAATCTGTAAAGAATTCATTTGATTTATTATATATATTTATTATTTGTTATATTATTTGTTACAAAATATATTTAAAAAATATGTTAAAAAACAATACATTATTTTATTGCGTACTTTTATTTTCGTATACACTTTTTTGTGTACCTCATAAATATCGATAAGAGAATATGTTTAAATGTTCTGAGCTGCCTCCTTCGCTTTCGTTTTTCGTGCCTTCGCACCCGACAAATTTATTGCTAAATTTTTTTATCATAAAAGTACAGAAAAAATATTATTTTAAACTTATTTTATTTTATCACAACCTAAAACAAGCCTGCATCCAGCCTTGATTTTTCAGCCTCAAAATTCACCGGCTGAATAAAGCTTGAAATAACCCTGAGTTTAGGCTAAGCAGCCAGTCTTGGTTCCAGGCTGCTCCAAACGATGCAATGAAACCTGGGCCAGGTCTGTCTCACTCAGGCTCGGTGAAACAAGGCTCGCACAAGCTTGTTTCCATCGTCAGCCTTTTAATTTCCTACCTGGGCATCTTTGAGTTATGTATTTATTTTTGAAAACGTCGACGATTATCTTCTGCTTCACAATGGAAGCTCGTTTCTTTGCTGCCAAATCCCAACTGCTAACGGAAAGCAAAGTACGCGCGAGCGCAGACCGAGACAGTGGAGGGGACGTATAACAATGTATACATCGTGCAACAAGATATAGAGCGTAATCGTTCGCATAACTGAGCATTCGGATGAACAAAATTATTGTTTAGAGAATTAATATTTTGGATGACCCAAATCGCCATTCGGACAATTGACGTTTCGGATAATAGTCCAGTAAAAGAGACGAAAACCCAGCACTTTTTAGCGTAGAACATGAATTTTTGACTGCCGGTAGATGGTTACATACTGAAAGTAACCCCAATAAAATGGGGCCCCTCAACTCGCCCCAGCCCTACAAAATAGGGGTTGAAAACTTAAAAATCGCCGTATCTCGATAATGAATAGCCCGATGAAAAAAGGTTTCAAACAAAAGTTGTTTGGAATAATAAAACTAGTATAAACTTATTCGACCTCCAACCCCCTATCTGTGAAAATAGCAGCACAAAAACGATTCGAAAATTCGGGGTTGATGCTATATTCAAAAACAGGACATTGGACGTCAGATAACTTTATACGTATTTTATTATTCCAAACAACTTTTGTTTGAATTTTTTTTTCAACGGGCTATCAACTATCGAGATATGGCGATTTTTTAGTTTTCAACCCCTATTTCTTAGGGTTGGGGCCCGTTGCAGGGCAACATTTTATTGGGGTTACTTTCATATGTAACCATCTACCTTTACTCAGAAATTCATATTCTCCTCTAAAAAGTGCTGGGTTTTCGTCTCTTATTGGACTATAACTGACGTTCGGATAATCGACGCTCTACTGTGATTCCGGCGTGAAACACCGCATACGTATGAGCAGAGTTGTGAATAATGCATTATTTTGATAGTGCATTACTGTATACATTACAAATTACAAAATTAATGTGTAATGGATATATGTTCCATTACAAATTACAAAAGTAATGTGTAATGGACATATGTTCCATTACAAATGACAAAAGTAATGTATAATGGATGTGTGTTCCATTACAAATGAAAAAAGTAATGTGTAATGGATGTGTGTTCCATTACAAATAAGAAAAGTAATGTGCAATAAATGCATGTTCCGTTACAAATTACAAAAAGTAATGTGTAATGGTTGCATGATCCATTACAAATTTCAAAAGGTAATGTGTAATGGACGCATGTTCCATTACAAATTGAAAAAGTAATGTATGATTAATGAGTGCTTCATTACAAAATACAATTACAATAAGGTAATTTGTAGCGGAGAATATTCCATCACAAATAGAAAAATTGCCGTGCTCACATTAGAAATTTGCACATTGCTATCTCATTATTTTATTTCGCTAATTGCAATTTGTTTTAAGTAAATTCGTTTTTCTTCTGCATAAAACTCGACAACACAAAAAAAAGGTTTATACAAGCCAGATTTGTATCATCAAAAAAAATGACTTCTCAATACAAAGTCATGATCTCCCATACTTTTATGTGCACTCTTTCAGAATCCGGGGTCAAAATTGAGTTTTGTGCATTAGAAAAATAAATATGGCCGTTAAAACAACCTCGTGTTACAATTATAACGACAGAAGCGAGAAAAAGATCGAGAGAGAAAGAGAAAAAAGTGGCTAAGATGATGTTTCATGTATCTCACGAATCCGCAGAATAGGCGGAAGAAATTAAACTTAACACAATTATAAGCATTCTAATAAAATATACGTAACCTAGCTAATAATAAAAGATGTAAATAATAATATAAGTAATATAACAAAAATGAATACAAGTTACTGAAACAAAACATGTCGCTTTATATAGTTTCTGCATGATATACCTATTTTATTATTTCAGATAACTATATAGATCGTTTGAAATTTATAACTCCTTGAATGGATTGTTCAGTAGACCAAACAATTTCGATCTATTTGAATTTGAAGTGGAGTTTTATAAGTTTGCAACGCGTAATCTGTTACACGTTGCTTTTATAATCGATATCCATTATCAATTGATAATAATAATAGTAATTGCTCTTTGCATTTATTCATGGTATATTACTTTT
>CALYCA010000407.1:0-13124 GCA_944452715.1 Ophion slaviceki | reverse complement strand
AAAAATAGTTAGTCGCCATCAAAGTTATACTGAGATTGGGGTTACTTTGATACCCCCCTTTTTTTTTAATGAGAATCGGAAGTAACCCCATAAAGGAGGAATTTTCCTAAAGGATAAAGAAAACGGTGAAAGGGATGGAAAGTTACAACGATTTTTATTGTTTTGGGGTTACTTTGATCGAACAAATATAACACCTTTACTTTTCAAAATCAACTTTATTGACAAACGACTGGTATCTCATATTTATTTATGCGGTAACACATCCATCAACTTCGAAACATTAAAAAACTAGCACAAACGAGTTGTAACACTTGTGTCTACGTAGGCATCTAAATCACAAAACGAGATCACATTGGTTTCATTAGGAACATTTTTGACTTAAGGCGTTACCCCCACTTGTAGCGCAAAAAAGGCCTTTTTCATGAATTTTTTTAAAGAAAACTACAAAACTTTTTTAATCGATCAATATACCATCTTAAAGAACACATCTTGAAGAACTTTCAGTAATTTTTTTATTGAAAAATATTACATTGTTTAGTGGCAAATGGCCGTCAATGAAATAATGTTTTTATATACACGGTTTGCGGTGACCAACATTGCGGCGAAGTGGATCATCTGAAAAAAAAATGCGGATGGATTTAGTCAAATATAAGTATAAACTAGTCGTTAAACGAAGGATTTTTAAAAATATTCATTTTTCACAAAATGGCGGACAGTCAAAGTTAATGGTTCGATTTTAACGAAAAAAACGGCCGTTTTTTGGCTATAAAACGGCCATTCTTTTCGAAAAAAAAATCGAACGATTAAAGACTACATTTTTATGTATTAAATAAGCCTGCAAAATTTCAAGAAGATCGGTTCGTTAGTGTCCGAGTAATCTTGGTCACCGACTTCAGAAATGCCATTTTGAGAAAAACGCGTTTAAAGTTTCAATTTCAGTTTACACGAAGAAAATATTTTTTTTTTGTAAACTTACATAGAGTCATCTATTCCGGGCCCATACAGAAGTATGGGCCCGTATACTTATACTTCAAAAAAATGCAATAAAAAAAAATCGATTTTTTCAAAATCGCAAGTGGGGGTAACCCCTTAAACTAAGTCACGTGACAAATCACACTAATTGTAAGACAAAAAATATCAAATAACAATTTGATATTTTTTGTCTTACAATTAGTGTGATTTGATACAGAATTGCAGAATTGTCGGTTGGAAATGTTCCTACCGAACACATCAGGAACATTTCTCAACCTACAATTGAAACCGACAATTGAAAAAATTATCAACAGACGAAAATCCCTGAGAATACTTCGAAACTAGCAATAAAAATAACGAGTGGAATGAAATTGATCAATGATCAATGTTACCCCGCCCAAGCGATCAAAGACACCCCATCGAAACAACTGTCGCCCAAAAAATATGCTTTTGAGGTTATGCCACACAACAACGCATAACGGTGTAGATTAATAAACATCTGGCCAGGTGATTGTTACCAAAAACATGCCATTGCAACCCTCAATTTGTTATTTTTAAAGTTATTCGAGCATAAAAAATAATTTAAATACAATACTTACGGTTTTTATATTTTTACGGTCACCCAAGGCCTTAGGCCACAGTGACGGGTATAAAATCATGTGCGGATTTAAAAATTTTTTTCGTATGAAAAAGTGATTCACTCATAAAATTAATTGTCAGAAAATGTTTTTTTTTTCGATGTACAAAATGGCCATCTACTCGAAACTTCTCGAAACAGCTTTTTTCCAATTGGCGTGACAAATAACTTCAACAATTTTCACTCGATTTACTTCAAATTTGAAAGTTCTGTTTCTAATTGCATTTCGCATCGAAGTACGTACGGAATTTCTGATTAATCGAAAACTTTTCATTTTATGAGCAGTTATAACGAAATTTTTCACTGAAAATTCATTTCTTAAATGCAAATACCTACAAGTTTTGAATAAAACAATATTTTTTAAATTCTTTACGTACTTCTCTAGGTATTCTAATGTAGATTGACGAGAATTGTTATTTGTTCTAGGTCAAACATTGTGGATGCTGAATGTCACGCCGCGGAGCGCCTAAAAAAACGATACAAAAGAAAATTTTAGTAGTCGGCCATTGTGTACATCGAATATATATATATAGCTTGATATTCATACTAAATAGATGTGTAATTAATTTTATGAGTAAATGACTTTTTCATACCAAGAAAAATTGTTAAATTCGCATATGATTTTATACCTGTCACTGTGACCTAAGGCCTTAAACCCGTTCGTTGGTGCTGCGTTTGAGTGATGACACAAAGCAAAATTCAGGCTGGCCAACGGTAAAAAAAAATTTCTGTTGCATTCAGGAACTTCGTAATTTGAATTTAAAAACACAATAAAGTTTTTATCAAAGTAACCCCAATCCACGGCACAAAATAAAAATAAAAATACATCTAATCCGATAACACTTTCGCCCCTATCGGCAAATTCCACACAAGAGATAACACCCAACCGTAAATTCAGTCACAAATAAAGTACACCATCAAAGAGAAGAAGAAAAGCGCAATCGACGAGCACAGAGAGCCCAAACCTAACAAAGCAACGTCAAAAAAAAAAAAATTCCAACAGACGACTATGAAGAGAAAGAGCGCGAGAGTGACGCATAGATCGCGAGCCGTCGTGCAATCTTTATTCCCCCGGATGTGAGCGCGTTTTTCCGACAGATCGATCTCCGGGCTAGATTAAAAATCAGCGTATTTGAAACGGCGGCAGCGGTGGTGTGACACGACGGTGTCGCGACGAACGCCCGTTTCAATGCGAGGATAATATAAAAAGCCGGCACCACGCTAGCACGACAGCACACACTCACACAAACACACACACACACACACACACACACACACACACACACACACACACACACACACACACACACACACACACACACACACACACACACACACACACACACACACACTCACAGCGGAGAGTGTAAAACGCGTGAGGTGGAGTTTGGTTATAGCGCATACGGCGAGTACGGGCGCGAGTCGAGAGTCGGGGGACGCTTTGCTGTGTACCTCAATAAGAGGGGGTGGTGGCTTTGTGGATTTGAACGTTCTCGTGCCCGGGGCTAAAGAGTCACATAGTCGGTAACACCAACAGTTCTCTCGTGTATATATATATATATATATATATATATATATATATATATATATATATATATATATATATATATATATATATATATATATATATATATATAGTTTTTTTAGGTTTTTTCAGTGAACAATTTTTTTCAGCTGCTTTTGTTGTGAGGATATTTGAAAAATATGCTCACAAAAAAATGGTTGACTAAAAAATTATTCGAAGTTATATAAGTATATATATATATATATAACTATACGCGGACATTTTGAGAAGCTTACTTTATTATATATATATATATATGTATATATATAATATGAGGTATTTATATTTAATACCGCATATATATTTATGAGGTATTCCACGTGAATCCGGTGGACTTTTTCCTTGATCCCCGCCAATTCGATTATTTTTTTTTTTAATTTGATTCCATTGACTCTAAAAGGCCCCCTGCATTTTTTTTTACATTTTTCGAAACGACCATTGGTGAAAAAAAAATTCTTCGAAAAAAACGCCCCGATTTAACAATCTGAACAAATTTCCAAAAATGCGTGATTATATGTAAACATTTTCAAGCTATCACCCGCAGTGGAAGTATGATTTTTTCTGTGCTTTCTGAGCGAATAACCTTTAAAAAAATCCGAAAAATTGACTGCTCACTGTTCAAGGTCCATGATTGAGATTTGGTTATTAAAAAATGGTGAAACAAATTCATTGTGGGTATCAAAATATTTAAGTATCCGCCCGAAGTAAGCGGTTCTTGAATTTTTCGCTCAGAAAGCACAGAAAAAATCGTACTTCCACTGCGGGTGATAGCTTGAAAACTTTTACATATAATCACGCATTTTTGGGATTTTTTGTCAGATCTTTAAATCGGCGCGTTTTTTTCGAGGAGTTTTTTTTTACTAAGGGTTGTTTCCAAAAATGTAAAAAAATCAGGGTGTCCTTCAGAGTCAATGGAGTCAGATGAAAAAAAAAGAAATCGAATTGGCGGGGGTCAGGGAAAAGGTCCACCGGATTCACATGGAATACCTCATATATATATATGTAAAGGGTGTCCCTCTTATCTCTGCCACCCGAAATAATTCGGTATTTATCGACGTCACAAAAAAATGTTCCACGCAAAAGTTGTACGTCGTGAAGGGGGCCATCAAATGCAAATAATTTTTTTTTATTTCGGCGGAGGTGCTGACGCACAGTGAAGGTCACCTCCACTTTTTAAAATGGAATGGTACATTCTTATTTCAACCATCTTGTGGAGCACCTCAAGCCGCATAAAAAACATTAGCGCGTCAAAGTCGTTCAAGGTCATTGAAGGTCAGTATCGTCGCAGGTACTTTAAAATTCACCTTAGGCCAGTTGTGAACTTAGTGCTTCTGAAAATGTCCGCGTACCCAAAAGGTTCTCATGCAGCACCTAAGGGACCTTCACGGAAGAGAACATTTTTCGGAAACCAACATATTAATCGTAATGCGGAAAATAACGAAAGGCAGAGCGCTAGTGCCACAAAAACTTTTTAGTGCGAGCTGTGATGACGTGTGTTGGAATCCGCTGTAGACCTATCGGTTTTTTGAATTTCTAGTTAATTCTAGTTAATTCAAATAAAAATCTAATAAAAATCTAGTTAATTCAAATAAAAAAATAAGTAAATAGACGCGTTTAGTTAATATTAATTGAATTTTTCTGTCAGTATAGACCGGTTCATAAAAATCGGCAGAGTATCGCGTACGAGCTCGTTCGAGAATCGGCCAACAATGAGTGCATTGATTTGGTAGTACACGGAAAAAAAGAAACAGCGAAAATCACAGTATAAACCGCATAAAAAAACAGGGTGCCATATTTCATTTTACAGTAAAACAGAGTAATGTAAATCGTGTCCTACAAAAATGACGAATTTTGCTGTACACACTGAGATTTTTACAGTTACACTGGCTTATTTACACTTCGGTATTGTGAATACATCAGTGTTTTCAGTAAAAATATTCAACTGTAAAATTTACATGAAATCACTGATTTTTATACTTTACGCAAACTGCAAGGGTTACAGTGTACACTGTATTAAGTACAGAGTGATTCATTAAATTTCACAGTGTGGCACGGTAGTTTTACTCTTCTTTCGACAGTTCGTGACGTTATCTGTGCACTTTGAGATTTTGAAAATCCTGCTTCACCGACAGCGTATGGGTGTCCTTTAAGTATCATTTTGATTCATTCGTTTCAGACAATTACAGCGCAAGGGAGAACTCCAGTAGTGCAGAAACTTTTTGAGCGACTTCCTCTGAACATCGATGTACACGACTGGAAATTTGCATTTTAAAAAATGTTTATATTTTTGCATACTAAATATCAATGAAAAATCACACAAAGTTACAAATTTCCATAAGCATTCTTTGCACGAAAAAAAAATAATCACGAAAATACCCTAATTTTTTATCTTCTGAATGGTCCATCCGCGCCAGGTCTCACGCAGCTGGTCGAATCCCTTTTTCTGAGAAAGGCTGTAGCAGCTGGAATAATTCGAATTTTGCCCCAAAAATCAAACAGCATGTTTACAACCGTCCATACTGTCGGATAATGCAATAGAAGAAAATCGATTTTTTGAAAAGTTCACACTGTGATTACCCCTTAAACAGGATTCTGTAGGAAGAGAGAAGTAGAAACAAAAAGAGTGAGATTAATGTTCAAAGAAAAAGGAGAAGAAGATAACGATAAACCAATAGAAACTTGAGAGTAAAAGATTTGCATCATTCCTCTGGCCCTACTATTTTTTTCGATGATGATAAATGTATCAAAACTGAAAAACCAGTGTGAGCCAAAGGGCCAAATTATATTATATCGATATGAGCTAAAGTCAATTGCAATTTTTAAATGAAAAAATTTAATGTTTTTCTTCATGAATTTCGTTGTGATACAAAGCGTTAATGTATATATATACTTTGCTTATATACTTAATACATATTATAATAAAGCATATCAGCTCGAATGGTTTGGTAGTCCGACCAAGGCCCTTCCGTCCGTCACGCTGCTCTACAGGTTTAGTATACCCACATATATAGTCTGAACCATAACACGGCAGTCTCGCAGTAGCGCATACGGAGGGACCAACGTTAATATGAGCTTGGCCGAGCCGTGAGTTTCGTGCTAAAACAAACAAGCAGCGAGGTCCTATCCTAAGAGGCCGGGGGCTACAAATGCCTTCGCTGTGTGTCGTATTCATGCTTTTCATCTCTCTTCCCTCTCCGAGTCTTGTGAGCCACTCAAAACGCCGGCTTCGCATCTACGTTACCACTTGTCTTGCCGGCCTGGCGTCTACGTTGCGGTATCGCACACGCCGTGCTTTCTCAAATGTCGTGCCACGGTACGGGGATGTTATGCGGGAATTTTCAACATCGAGTGTTACGAAATTCTACTATTTTGTCGCTTTCTTTCGATCTCGTTTTCTTGGTCCATTTTTCGCTCTTTTGCCTAACAAGTTTGCAGCAGCATGGGGCTGAAAGAAAGATTGATTATCAGTTTTTTTTTAAGTCGTATAAGAAGGGAATGAAGGCGTTAGGCCACACACTAAAAAAAAATATTCGTTCATCCAACCAAAATTCAGTTGGTTTAACAAAATGTATCTTTAAATACGTTCAACTTGATTTTTGATTGGCATAACAAACGTTTTGTTAACCTAACTGATAGTTTTAGTGGTGTGAACTGTAGCTTATTTAGCATGTCTGAGCAACTGTTAAAACAACAAAATTTCGAGACAACAAAATGCATTTTGCCCATTCAACGATTTCTTTTTCTCAGTGCAGTAACGGGTATAAAATCATGTGCGAATTTAACAATTTTTTCGTATGAAAAAGTGAACCACTCATAAAATTAATTACACATTTATTTAGTATGAATATCAAGTTGTTATAAAAAATATTTGTTTTTTTGATGCACAAAATGTCCGACTATTCAAAACTTCTCGAAACAGTTTTTTTTCCAATTGGCGTGGCAAATAACTTCAACAATTTTCACTCGATTTGCTTCAAATTTAAAAGTTATGTGCCTAATTGCATTTCGCAGAGAAGTACGTACGGAATTTCTGATTAACCCTTTAACTGCCATTGTAGCAAATTTGCTACGTTCACTTTGACCCCGCCGGTAGAAGCGTAAGGACGCTATGGCGGACAAGCTACTTCACAGTTCCATCAATCAATGCTAGATGCAGCTACAAATCCCTGACAGCTTGAAATCCAAACGTAAACATATGAATTATGTTAATATGGCAACAATGTTGTCGTGAAAATTTGCGACGCTTACCCCAGCACTCGATCTGCTGCCCGTTTTTTGTCCAAAAAATTAAGTAAATGGACATTCTTGAAATAGTTTTTGATAGAATTGTGTAAAGGAAGCTTAACTTGATGAACTAGGCTTTGAAGATTTTTTATTGAATTAGAATAATAGTTCGAACCAACCGGGTAGTAGCAAATTTACTACAGTCCGAAAATATTACTTCCCAGGCCCTTATCGACAAAACTATAGTTGGACATTCATATTTAACCCTTTTCTAGCTATAACTACCAGAGAAAATGATTTTGAGCCATCCGGAAATAGGCGTGGCCGTTATAGGGTTAATCGAAAATTTTTCATTTTATGAGCAGTTATGAGCAGTTTCAACGAAATTTTTCACTGAAAATTCATTTCTTAAATTCAAATACCTACAAGTTTTGAATAAAGAAATGTTTTTTAAATTCCGTACGTACTTCTCTAGGTATTCTAATGTAGACTGACAAGAATTGTTGTTTATGGTTCTAGGTGAAAAATTGTGGGTGCTCAATGTCACGCCGCGGAGCGCCTAAAAAAAGATGGTAAAAGAAAATGTTAGTAGTCGGCCATTTTGTACGTCGAAAAAAAAATATATATATATTTTCTAACAGCTTGATATTCATACTAAATAGATGTGTAATTAATTTGATGAGTGAATCACTTTTTCATACGAAAAAAAATTGTTAAATTCGCACATGATTTTATACCCGTTACTGTGGCCTAAGGCCTTAAACGAATGGTAAATGCATGAGAAAATAAGTGATCAATGGATAAATAAATGAATAAACGAGCGAATGTATAAACAAATGAATGAACGAATTAACGAGTGCATGAATAAAAATAAACATAAATAAATGACCAATTAAATAATGCGGTAAATTAATCAACAAATGAGAAAATAATTTTAATACCGTATCGATGAGTTGTTCCAAAGCGAAAACCACAATTCTTCGAGCCTCGACAGGTATCCAGTTTTTTTTTTAATTTTAGTACTTCGAAAGGTGTCCCATTAAGATTGAATATACTCCCGGTACACGAGGCGATATCCTTTACGTGTGCGATTGTGTATGGGGCTGCCGGTTTATCTTGCTTTTCCGGAGTAAGCGGCAAGCCGACAAGATAGTGGAACGCGAAGAAATGAGTCAAGAGAAGCGCGGAAGATCGGCCCGAGAAAACGAACGAGCAGAAGAGGACGAAGAAGAAGAGATTCGGAGAAGGATGGAAGGAAGAAACCGGAATGAGGAAGAAGAAGAGCTATATGTGTGAGTTGGTGGCGTAATTGGTTCTGCATATTTATGAAGGCGTTTCGCCGCGGTGACTTTCGAGGGTCTCGTGTCGCTTGCGGAGGTGGCAGCTCTACTGGCTGGACCGAGAGAGAAGCTTCAAGGGGGCGATATCTTTGGGAGAGGAAAAAATGGCTGATTCTCATGATTTTTTTCGTAAAAGCAAATGTTTATTCGCCATTCTTGAGACTTGTGGTATGTTTTATTACGATTTTTGGCTATTGCATGGTACTTTTTAATTTTTTATTGATCTTCAAAAATGGCGGAGGTATGGCACGGTCTTCTAAACGGATGTTGGCAGACGGCGTGACACGTAGCAGAATATGAACCAAGAAAAAGTGAGAAATATTCAAAATCGATGAAACGGTACGCTTTGAAATAAAAAAAATGAATTTTCCGAAAAAAATGGCTGGATATTGCAAAAAAAAAAAAATTTGAAAATTTTCAACAACATTTAGGTTCACGTCGTGGAAAATAAGGTCAGCAAGATTTATACCAAATTTCAACAGAGTCGGTCGATTAGTTCGTTAGCAATACGTCACGCCAGGTTTGAAAATGCACTTTAGAAGACCGTGCCACTTCGCCGCCATTTTTAAAGGTTGATGAAAATAAACTATGTAACAGTCAAAAGTAATAATAAAACGTACCCTAAATCTCAAAAATGGTGAAGAAATCGGCCCTTAAAAAAACATCATGAAACTCAGCAATTTTTTCCGTCACTTAAAGGTCTCTGCCGCTTTAAGGGGTTACCCCCACTTGCGATTTTGAAAAAATCGATTTTTTTATTGCATTTTTTTGAAGTGCAATTTGAAGTGCAGTTTTTTTTTATGCCCGGAATAGATGCCTCTATGTAAGTTTACAAAAAAAAATATTTTCTTCGTGTAAACTGAAATTGAAACTTTAAACGCGTTTTTCTCAAAATGGCATTTCTGAAGGCGGTGACCAAGATTACTCGAACACTAATGAACCGATCTTCTTGAAATTTTGCACCCTTATTTAATACATAAAAATGTAGTCTTTAATCGTTCGATTTTTTTTTCGAAAAAAATGACCGTTTTACAGCCAAAAAACGGCCTTTTTTTCGTTAAAATCGAACCATTAACTTTGACTGTCCGCCATATTGTGAAAAATGAATATTTTTTAAAATCCTTCGATTAAAGACTAGTTTATACTTATATTTGACTAAATCCATCCGCATTTTTTTCAGATGATCCACTTCGCCGCAATGTTGGCCACCGCGAACCGTGTATATAAAAACATCATTTCATTGACGGCCATTTGCCACTAAACAATGTAATATTTTTCAATAAAAAAATTACTGAAAGTTCTTCAAGATGTGTTCTTTAAGATGGTATGTTGATCGATTAAAAAAGTTTTGTAGTTTTCTTTAAAAAAATTCATGAAAAAGGCCTTTTTTTGCGCTACAAGTGGGGGTAACGCCTTAAAGCTGCGCTGAAGGGCTATACATATAAACATGGAATGAAATCGTTACAAAGTCTTGCCTGTGCATGAAATATTTTGGATGACAATAATTGTTGTATCGTTTGTGAACTAGACAGAGGCCATGATAGCAACTTTTGGAATTATTGTCCGTCTGTTTGTATGGGCACTCATCAGGCAAAAATTAATCGGCGAATTTTATTAAAACTCGACATAGATATAGCTCTGACCCCGAATTAACATGTAGGATACTTTTTATTCCTCAAGCACAACATGCACTCCTTAAGGGGTTAGGCGACTGTGGCGAACCAAAAATCAGGGTTATGTAAAAAAAATTGAAGGAATAAGTAAGATTATCGAAAAACCGTTTGGAATTTTATGTGTGGGTACATTAACCAAGTTGTGTATCAAATTTCATGAAAAATATTAATAATTATAGAATTTGTGCACTTATTGTTATCTCGTGACGGACCTTTGAACGTGAGGGGCTCAACGGTGTACTTGATTTTGGCCATCCCTTTGATCCGGAACAAAATAGATGATGTTTTTCTTATAATAGATGATATTGGCTAAGACTTGACAGAGACTGTGTCTGTTATCGTCTTTCAATCATCGAAAAAAAAATTAGCATTCTTTTCTCGATTTTTGGACGAACAATGACATCATTATTATGAATAACTAATGAAAAAAAATGTTAAGAAGAAAAACGTCCGTCAAGACTAAACTGCTCTTATATTGAATAAGTGTAACAAATTTCAAGTTAATCCGTTTGTTAGATGTCGGGAAATCGTGTACACCGTTTAAAAAACTATAGTTTCGAGAAAAACGCGTTTGACGTTTTACTAGCACTTCTATCGTTGTGATCATAAGTTTACTTTCAATCTGCGATTTCTGCACTAGAGTTGGACTTGCCTTTTCAATTTGAGTTGCTTCAAACAAGTATTGATTTTTTTTCACGCTAGCCTAACCCCTTCTCGTTTTATTGAGGCGTCTTATTACATGGTACACTAATTCGACAATGGATGGCGCACATGTATTTTAGATCGCGCTATGCTATCGTTCTATCCAAACCGAGATGAGCAGTATTCGCCAGAAAAAAAATTGAGCATTCTGGATCGAAATCAGAATTCTTTTTCGAATACGGCAGAATAAAGATAATTTAATTCCGTATACGCAACACTCCAGAAAAACCTTTTTCTGCATCCTCTCATCGAGAAAAAAAATGTATTAAAGATGCATTTTAATGAGGACAGATCGAATTTATTTCCATAAGAAAAAAAGTCTTTTTAGTGTTTCGTGTGCGGGATTTGATAATCTTCATTCTGCTGAACTTAAAATGAAATTTTAACTTTTTAATGCTCTACTTTTTCTGGCAAATACTACTCATTACAAACATACGCTATATTTTTTTTCCAAGAATACTTGAAAAACCATTAAAAAATATATTTTCCCCAGTCGGAGCAATTTCGTGCAAGACTCTTATAAAAGGCATGTCCACCTAACAATTGTCACGCTATATATATATATATATATATATATATATATATATATATATATATATATATATATATATATACACATTTTTATATATTCCTTTCTTCTTAAATTACTGGCTATTATCTATTGCAATTACTATTATATATTACAATTGTCACACTTATATATATAAATATAATTTTTAATATACAGGGTCAGGCACATAAAGTGTTACATAGCACTCAAAGTATTGATCACATCCAAAAATGTTTCAGACAAAAGTTTTAATGTTCGAGAAGGCCGTCATACTGGACCACGCTATTTTTTTATAGGTGGAGGCGTTAAGGTCAACTCCACTTTTTTAAATGGAATGGAAACAGCTACGTAAAGGTCAACGCCACTTTTTTAAATGGAATGGTACATTTTTTTAAACCAGCTTGTGGAGCACCTCAAGACGCATAAAAAACATTCGGCGGTCGAAGTTGTTCAAGGCCATTCAAGGTCACCTATTAAAATGAAATACAAATCTATATATCTCGGATCACTACCAAATATTTGGTAGTGAGATGGTAGTGATGACGGCTTTCTCGAACACTGAAATTTTTGTCTGAAACATTTTTCGATATGATCAATAGTTTGAGTGCTATTGTTCTGTAACACTTTATGTGCCTCACCCTGTATACATATGAGGTATTCCACTTGAATCCGATGGACTTTTTCCCTGACCCCCGACAATTCGATTAATTTTTAAAAATCTGATTCCATTGACTCTAAAAGACACCCTGATTTTTTTTACATTTTTCGAAACAAACCTTAGAAAAAAAATGTTCACCGAAAAAAACCCCCCGATTTAAAAATCTGGAAAAATTCCCAAAACTGCGTGATTATATGTAAAAATTTTCAAGCTATCACCCGCAATGGAAGTATAATTTTTTCTGTGCTTTCTGAGCGATTAACGGTAGAAAAAATCCGAAAAATTCCTTGTGGGTATCAAAGTATTTAAGTATCTGCTCGAAGTAAGCGAAGTATCTGCTCGAAGTAAGCGAAGTATCTGCTTGAATTTTTCGTATTTTTTTTTTAACGTTAATCGCTCCGAAAGCACAGAGAAAATCATAGTTCTACTGCGGGTGATAGCTTGAAATTTTTTTTACATATAATCACGCATTATTTGGAATTTTTTCAGATTTTTAAATCGGGGCGTTTTTTTGGGAGAATTTTTTTTTACTAAGGGTTGGTTGGAAACATGTAAAGAAAATTCAGGGTACCTTTTAGCCAATGGAATCAGATTTAAAAAAATTAATTCGCGGGGATCTGGGAAAAAGTCCACTGAATTCACGTAGAATACCTCATATATATATTTAATATATTTATTTAATTATAATTACATATATAAGGGTGACAATTGTAATAAACAATTTTAATTGCAACATATAATAGCCAGTAATTTAAGAAGAGGGTAATATAAAAAAATGTATACATTTATATATATATGCCTAAA
>CALYCA010000406.1:0-18149 GCA_944452715.1 Ophion slaviceki | reverse complement strand
GTTGGTTGGAATAAATTAATTTTTTTCCCAGCATGTTGTACACATGTTTGTGGTTACAATGTAATTTTTTCGGAAGATAAGCTTTCAAAGTGTTGGTCGGGCTGCAGTTGGCGTTGCAGTCCTCCAGCGGCGAGGCCCGAAACGGCGGGATGTCTACCAGGCTCAAATGTGATCTGAAAGGCACACAAAAAATGTTTTCTTCAAATATATCCAATTGGCTATGGGTTCACGATGAACTTTTCGAAATTTCGGGAAATGCGAAAAATGACAGCTTCTTCAAAGAAAACCATTTTTCTCTTGAAAAACAGCATGTTTAAGTCGTTGTTATTAACAAATGGTTCATCCAATTAAAAAATGCGATCGTGGTGTGACATTCGGCATCCACAATTTTTCACCTAGAACAAAAAACAAAAATTCTCGTCAATCTACTTTAGAATACCTAGAGAAGTACGTACGGAATTTAAAAAATATTGTTTTATTCAAAAGTTGTAGGTATTTGAATGAATTTACCGTGAAAAATTTCGTATGAAACTGCTCATAAAATGAAAAGTTTTCGATTAATCAGAAATTCCGTGCGTACTTCTCTTCGAAATGCAATTAGGAACACCACTTTTAAATTTGAAGTAAATCGAGTGAAAATTGTTGAAGTTATTTGTCACGCCAATTGGAAAAAAGCTGTTTCGAGAAAAACGCGTTTAAGGCGTTAGCCCCACTTGTGGCGTAAAAAAGGCCTTTTTCATGAATTTTTAAAAGAAAACTGCAAAACTTTCTTAATCGATCAATATACCATCTTAAAGAACACATCTTGAAGAACTTTCAGTAATTTTTTTATTGAAAAATATTACATTGTTTTAGTGGCAAATGGCCGTCAATGAAATAATGTTTTTATATACACGGTTTGCGGTGACCAACATTGCGGCGAAGTGGATCATCTGAAAAAAAATGCGGATGGATTTAGTCAAATATAAGTAAAAACTAGTCTTTGATCGAAGGATTTTAAAAAATATTCATTTTTCACAAAATGGCGGACAGTCAAAGTTAATGGTTCGATTTTAACGAAAAAAAACACGGGCCGTTTTTTGGCTATAAAACGGCCATTTTTTTCGAAAAAAAAAATCGAACGATTAAAGACTACATTTTTATGTATTAAATAAGCCTGCGAAATTTCAAGAAGATCGGTTCATTAGTGTTTGAGTAATCTTGGTCACCGACTTCAGAAATGCCATTTTGAGAAAAACGCGTTCAAAGTTTCAATTTCAGTATACACGAAGAAAATATTTTTTTTTGTAAACTTACATAGAGTCATCTATTCCGGGCATCAAAAAAAAACTGCACTTCAAATTGCACTTCAAAAAAATGCAATAAAAAAATCGATTTTTTCAAAATCGCGAGTGGGGGTAACCCCTTAAAGTTTTAGGAACTCTATGGCCGTGCCAGATTTGGGCTTACGTTATACGCTCAAAGTCGGTGAAAAAAAATGTCTTGCTATAAATCGAATAGTAACTTATTCTTATGATGATAAAGCAAAGTTTTAGCTAAAAAAAAATCGGTTTTTTGAAAATTCTACTGTGGCCTTACGCCTTAACCCGACGCACGCTGTTCCGGAATTTCTGGGTCCGGTTGGTCTTAAAATATTCTTGAAAGTTCACACTATAACAATATGCAACAAAAAGATTTTTTAAGGTTTCCAGAGAAGGATACCCCCTTAAGGAGAATCGGTGGATTTTTTGGCTCGCGGAGATATTTCGATTGTTTGGACTACTCGAACGTGGAGGGTGAATGATTGCAACGATTTTTTAGTGGAAAATAATTACGTTTTTTGTGTTTTCTTTTTTTTAAGGGGAATGGGTGAGTTTTTTGGCTTGTGGAAATATTTCAATTGTTTGGAAGTTTGACGGTGGAGGGAAAAATAGTCGTGACGATGCAATTTCGTTGAGTTATGGGAGGATCTATGGGGTCCTTGCGGAATTGCTGTGACGATAGAAAATGAGTTAGTGCTTCGTTTGTTGAATGCAAAGTTTGAGATCGATCCTCTGTGTCGTTGCAGAATTGTGATACCTTTGATTCGCAGTTTTGCTTGCGATCTCATGGGGGTTGGCTTGTTCTCAGGTACGATAGGAAAAAGCGAAACAGAAAAATCGTATGGAACGTTTTAGATTTTTTGGCTAGCTAATTTAGGTAGGAAACGCACTTTTTAGAAAATTTCGCCGTACTTTCTTCAAATTTTGAAAACTTCGACAAAAAACAACTTCTAGAAAGACAAAGATCTAAAACGTTCCACACGATTTTTCATTATGCTCATTCCTATCGTACCTGAGAACAAAATAGAGTTGATTTTTTTTTTACAAAGATTAAACTTTGTTTTGTTGTCAGGTACGATACGAAAAATCAAAATAGAAAAATGGTACCCGAGGTTTTAGATTTTTGTCGAGCTAATTTAGGTACAAGGCGAACTTTTGGGAAAATTTTGCAGTACCTTCTTGACATTTTGAATTCTTTGAAAATGGCAAGCTGTAGATAAAAGTTCGATTTTCGTAAAAAAAATCAACTTTTTTTTCTCAGGTACGATAGGAAGGAGCATAACGAAAAAATGGTACGAAAAACGTTTTAGATTTTTGTCTGGCTAATTTAGGGATGAAACGAACATTTAAAAAAAACTGGCAGTACTTGAAATTTTGAAAATTACGAGTATTGCAAACTAGAGCAAAAATTCGATTTTCGTAAAAATAATAAAGTTTAATCATTTCTTATTAATAAACGGATAAACGTATTTTTGAAAATCACCAGGTTATGTTGTAGAAAATATTGTGAGCTGTGCTCTGTCCGAATTTGAAGTGAACCGGATAAATATATTTTGAGCCGCGACTTACACCGCTTCCTAAAACATATTTTCGAGAAAAATGCAAAAAAATCGTAAATCTGACTGACTCTGACTGACTCTTGCCAAAAATCGTCATAACTCGCTCAATGGTGTGACGTCGGCGTTTGCATCCTTGCAATGCAGCGATTTTATCTCCATTTTTTATTTTTCTATCTTTATCATTATCCAAAATCTGTTTTTTGCGGATTGAGGTGCCAAATAAGAATGCGTGAAAACGTTCGAGTAATTTTCACAGTCTAAATCGTCGAAAAAAAAATTAAGCAATTGAAAAGAATTCATTTTCGTTTCATTCCGACGACGCAATCTTCAGCGTCATTCAATTTTTCGAATCTCCACAAAATCTTTTCTGCAAACTAAAGTTAAGATGCTAGGCGATGAAAATGTTCAATAAAAAAATCCCCCTCTTATTTCAAGCTATTGCAGATCCTGAAAAAATAACGTTGCACCAAGGCTCTTTGCGCTTTAACGGGTTATTCTAGTCTAGAGGCCTACATATCTCATGTTTTTTTTTCGGGCTTCATAAAAAAAAAACAAAAAATATTTATACCATCCATTTTTTACAGTCATTTTATTGATGTATGAAGAACTTGTTACGAAAAAAAAAATTCTGCAAAAAAAATTGAAAAAGTTACGGGCGTCTAAGTATGGCCGTGAAAAAAAAATCGAGGCGATTGACATGATTCCAAAGCTCCCATTCATCTAAAACAGAAATAAAACCCATTTTTTAATCAATAAGAATGTCACTATAGCTGGTACCATAGAGAAAAAAAAATTAATGGCGACTGCCTGTAAAAAAAAGTTACATTGCACCCGATTTTTTTCACGGTTTTTAATTTTTTAATAGTAATAATAATAATTGCGCAATGCCCGAGGTAGGGATGACAGAGGGATACCTACTGAAGGATTATGCCAAATTTGAAGTTAATGGATTAAATAGAACTCGAGATTTAATGTCAACCAGATTGAAAAAAGCAGTGTCGAGAAAAACACGTTTTAGGAGTTACATCCATCTAAAGGCCCGAAAAAATGGCTAAATTCTAATTTTAATTTAACACTAAGATACATATATTGGGAGCTTTTAAAAAAAAATCATCAAAAAATTTAGAAAAATAACAAAAACATGGTTTGGCGGTGGACGCTCTCTAGCTTAAACCGTCCATCCAAAATCTAAAAACCAAACGGGTTATTCAAGTTAACAATAAATACAATTCGTTGACGATCGTCGATTTGCAAAGCCATTTTTTTAAACAATGTGGGGACGTATTCAACCTCGAGCATGCAAAATCTATGGAAAAAGTCGTCATTTTTACGTAACTATTAAAAAATGAAAATTGATTTGAAAAAAGTGAGATCGTCAACGACTTTTAAATATTTCTCTTCATATCTCTTGTAAGTTTGGAAACAATCTATCAAGTGATTCTCGAGATATCATGTCCACCGACTTCAAAAACAGTGTTTCGAGAAAAACGCGTCCAAAGTTTGAAGTATGGTGCTGGTACCCCCTCCCAACTGTTATAAGCTCTAGCTCATTAAATTTGAAGAATATTTCAACCAAATTTTACGGGAATATAGTTGAAAGGCGATACTATCGAATAAAAATATTTTTCAATTTGACATTGTAATTTATTACCAAAACGTATTATTTTTCTGAAAAGTACAAATATTTTTATTTCAATAGTAGGTACTAACACGGAGGTTATGTATGGAACACAATATCCGATAAGCGGCCGCTTCGTCCCTGTTTGCAAACGTTCACTCTTATGACGAAATTTTCCATAACATTTTGGCACAATTGCGAACTAATTTCATTAATAGCGCGTCCAATGGCGTCAAATCGCACGATTAGTGGCCAATTCACATCGCCGCGGGGCGAGTTAAGGCAGGATTCTACTTTGAAACCATGAAAAAAACGCTATTTTCGTGAATTTTTTCTGAGAATACTATTAAAGATATCGATATGGGGTTTAAACTGTTCAATAAATACACTCTTTAAGTACATAAAAAAAAAATTTAAATGTATTTTATTCATTTTTTGTACACGTAAAATATGTTTAAAGCCAACGCCTCGAAAAGCAGGTACCGTTGCCGTGGTCGTGAAATCTTCCCGACGGATGGTCTGAAACAAAAAAATCAAATAGTTTCATGTTCAGTATGTCTTCAGGAACCGACCTAACTAGAATATTTTATATACGTGCAAAATTAACAAAATGGCGGATAAAATACGAAAAAAATGCGTTTTTTTGGTCTTTTTTTGCAATAAAAAAATAGTTCTAATCAAAATTTTAAGTTGATTGTAGTTAGGTCGGTTGGTACACGCATATAGAATATGTGTTCCAAATTTCATAAGGATCGGTTCAGTACTTTTTGAGTTATCGCGACCACGGTACTTGAAAATGTCGTTTCGAGAAAAACGCGTTTAAAGTTTTGGTGAGTGATAGGTAGGTGCTCAGGTAGGTGCGTTCGAAAGGCGAAAAAGGATAGTTAGACTGCTTGGAACTTTATAAAATTTTGACCGAACATTCTTGAACATATTTACTTTCGAAAAATGTAAAAAAAAAAAAATTTTTTTTCAAAGTTTCAAAGTAGAATCCTGCCTTAACACGACCATGAAACTTCCTCTGCAATAAATATGCAGTAACAATGCAACAAATAAAAATTTCTACGCGTTGCTCGATCGTGTAATTCTCCATGACTAAACCTCAATACTGCCTGATGCCAGTTGTCAAATATTACTCTATGTTCGCCACAAAAAAAATGGCGCGCAATTCAAAATTTCAGGTCATGTTGAGACACCCTTTAGATTTAGAACTTTACCGTGCGCTTTGCAAGATTCTTCCTCAGAGGAGCAGCGAAAAAAAAACTACGCTCCGCACGTACACGCGATGCGGCGAGGCCAGAGCGTTTTTCGCCAAGGCCGGTAATTAATTAGCATAATTATATGCTCGTATCTTCCGGCAGATTACGCGCCTGATTTGTCCTGTATGAAAAAACGCCGATACAGAGTATAAAAGTTTCACGACATCGCGTCGATTTGTGGCTCGTACAATGCACGGGGTTGGTGCACTGCTCTCTCCTGAAGTCTTCACGGTTATGACGATGAAAACCTCTCTATCCCCGTAAACATCGAGAAAAGGTTGTAATCTCGTTCCCTTTGTCGATGTTATGAACCCCCCCCCTCTCTCCCTCTCTCTCTCTCTCTCTCTCTCTCTCTCTCTCTCTCTCTCGCTCTCTCTCGCTCTCTCTCTCCCTCTCTCATCGAAGCTCGGTGATGCCCTGCGGAGGATGCGAGTACTTTGCCCAGCGGGTGGTCAACCCTTTCTCGGCTTTTTTACGCATCCCGGAACATAATCCCTTAAAACGCTTATAGGCATTGCCCGGAATAAATTTTTGCACGAAGGAATCTCTGTGACGGCAATAATGGCGGGTTCAACGCGGTCCCTTCAGGCGCCTCTCTCTCTCTCTCTCTCTCTCTCTCTCTCTCTCTCTCCCTCTCTCTCTCTGTCTCTCTCTCATCATCTCCCTTAAAAACTGCCGGGTAAACGTCGAGACAGAGACAAGGCAAAATGCAAAAATCATTTATTCCCCGCACACATGTATGCATTTATGTGTATTCAGACAATTTACACACATTTGTAGATCGCCACCAACAGAAAGGGCCCAAGTCCCATGACTGGTGCGTTTGATTTCTCGCCGCTTGCGACCCTTTCGCTTTTTACGTCTCGACTCCTGTACCCACGTGTGTACACGCCGCGTATGTTTGTCGTGCGCATGCATATATGTATTTTGCGTACGACGCCCCGGGGCCGAGTCTCTCCTAGCGGTGTGAGAGAGTTCTTAGACCTAGAAGAACTATAACCCTCGAAAGATTATGCTAAATAGTCACTACTTTCCGCTTCGCCCCTCCGTCAGGATGGACCCTCGTGCAAGCGACTGGTCCACCGAGTACAATCATTTGCCAGCCTGCTCTTATGTGTGTATATATATACACGCACATATGAGGCATTCCGCATTACTCCAGCTAGTAAAAAAAAATCCACAAATGATTTTGAAAATCGAATAACTTTATTGAAAAATATTCAGTGTCGAAATTTTTAAAAAATTTCTGACGTTTTTTCTCGTTGATTACCATTTTTTAACATTTTTCCATTCAAATGGCTGTATCATTGGCAGGATTTGACGTATTTACATTCGTAAAAAACGAAAATGTGCGTCTTTTATAGCCTTCCAGAGGAAAATTAATTTAGATTTTATTGAGCAAGTCGAACGTCCGTTTCAGGGCAAATTATGCAAAAATATTTTTTTTCTCAAGGAAAGACACTCGTTTTTTTATTTTTTAAAATTTCCCCGAATTGTGAATACGAAAAACGGATTTTTGGTACTTTTTATATTATGGGATTCCTAAACACCGTGACGTAACAGCTATTTTTATTTAAATTTTTTTTTATTAATATTTGATTGAAGAGTGTGGAGCACTTCAAGGCTCTAATACATATGACATATATGTCATATGTATTTCAAAAACCTAGAAAACATACAGCGAGTGCTCCACACTCTTCAATCGAATATTAATAAAAAAAATTTTTAAATAAAAATAGCTGTTACTTCACGGTGTTTAGGAATCCCATAATATGAAAAATAACGAAAATCCGTTTTTCGTATTCACAATTCGGGAAAATTCTTAAAAATAAAATAACGAGTGTCTTTCTTTGACAAAAAAAATATTTTTGCATATTTTGCCCTGAAACGGACGTTCGACTTGCTCAATAAGATCTAAATTAATTTTTTTTCTGGAAGGGTAGAAAAAGACGCACATTTTCGTTTTTCACGAATGTAAATACGTCAAATCCTGCCAAAGATACAGCCATTTGAATGGAAAAATATTAAAAAATGGTAATTAACGAGAAAAAACGTCAGAAATTTTTAAAAAATGTCGATACTCGGTGAATATTTTTCAATAAAGTAACTCGATTTTTCAAAATGATTTGTGGATTTTTTTGTTTACTGGCTGAAGTGACATGGATGGCCTCATATATATATTTATTTATTTATTTATTAAAATATTGGTATAAAAAATATATACATAAAATATTTCTACTGCTAATAGTTGTAGCCTTACCCGGTATACATATTATACACAGGGAGTTTGTCACACGGACCGACACAATTTTTTGAGGGCTTGGAGGGCTCATTTGCTACTTTTTTCACCCTTAGACCACATGTCCTAAGTGTCACGGTCATTAAGATATGATCTTTTTTTCTTCATTTTTTTATTTACCCAAAACTTTTGTTGTATTCTGCAATGTATGTTTATTATAAATAAATTATTATTCGATACAATTGGTTTCAAGAATATGACTCATGAGCTTCCGAAGTCTTAAAACTGCGTAAATGTATGAAAAATGTCAACTTCTAAATTCATTACAAAAATAACTAAAAGCTATTTTGAACTTAGCCCTGGTTTTAAAAGTTCTCTAGTTCATACCCATTCCAACGGTATGCTACATGTCATGAAATCATTCATTATGTGGTCAACATAAAGAAAATAAGTTTTTTTAATAATGTATATAGGCGTTGAAATTTTTCATACATTTACATATTCTTAAGACTGGAAGCTCAGGAGTCACTTTCTTGAAAAAAAATTGTATCAAATAATGATTCATTTATGAGAAACATACATTGTAGAATATTAAAAGGTTATGACGATTTAAAGGCGAACTTTCGGGTAATTAAAAAAAAACAACAAAAAATCATATCTCAATTACCATGACAGTTAGGCCATAAGGTCTAAGGATAAAAAAACTAGCAACTGACCCCCCTAAACCCCCCAAAAAAGTGTCGGTCCGTGCGCCAAACACCCTGTATGTGAAAATATATATACCCGGTGAGGCAACAACTATTAGCAGTAGAAATATTTCATATATATATTTTTTCATTCGTTTTTTGTTTGTGATTTCCATAATAATGTGTGTTTTCATTAAGGCGTTACCCCCACTTGTAGCGCAAAAAAAGGCCTTTTTCATGAATTTTTTTAAAGAAAACTACAAAACTTTTTTAATCGATCAATATACCATCTTAAAGAACACATCTTGAAGAACTTTCAGTAATTTTTTGATTGAAAAATATTACATTGTTTAGTGACAAATGGCCGTAAATGAAATAATGTTTTTATATACACGGTTTGCGGTGACCAACATTGCGGCGAAGTGGATCATCTGAATAAAAAATGCGGATGGATTTAGTCAAATAGAAGTATAAACTAGTCTTTAATCGAAGGATTTTAAAAAATTTTCATTTTTCACAAAATGGCGGACAGTCAAAGTTAATGGTTCGATTTTAACAAAAAAAACGGCCGTTTTTTGGCTATAAAACGGCCATTTTTTCGAAAAAAAAAATCGAACGATTAAAGACTACATTTTTATGTATTAAATAAGCCTGCAAAATTTCAAGAAGATCGGTTCATTAGTGTTCGAGTAATCTTGGTCACCGACTTCAGAAATGCCATTTTGAGAAAAACGCGTTTAAAGTTTCAATTTCAGTTTACACGAAGAAAATATTTTTTTTTGTAAACTTACATAGAGTCATCTATTCCGGGCATAAAAAAAAACTGCACTTCAAATTGCACTTCAAAAAAATGCAATAAAAAAAATCGATTTTTTCAAAATCGCAAGTGGGGGTAACCCCTTAAAGACAAGTACCACGCCAGAATTTCCTTCTGTCTGTACCGTCAATTTTTTTATACTAAATCTTAATCGATCATCTTAAAACTTGGTGTGTCACTTATTTTTAGTTCCTTGATAAAATTCTGAAAGAAAATTTAGCCGTCTCTTCAAACAAATTGGACGTGACCTTGAAATCTCCAAAACGCCTCCACCTGGATGAACCACTCCAGACCCCCTTCGAAATATGCAACTTTTGTAGAAAAAGTTTTCTCCTGAGTCTGATAGGTAAGAAAAAAATGTTTCTACTGCTACTAGTTGTTGCCTCACCCTGTATATATTAAAGGTGACAATTATAGAGTGGCCATCTGTTTTTTAAGGGTCTTGCGCGGACATTTTGCAACCGAGAAAAATACGATATTTAGTGTCTTCAAGCCCTCTTCGAAAAAAAAAATCATATTTTTGCGGTGAGTAGTATTTCCCATAAAAAATTGAGCTTTCTAAAAGACAGTCCATTGTGAGTTCATCAGAATGAAGACAATTAAATTCCTCATATGAAACACTCTCAAGAAACTTTTTTTTTAATAGAATGGAGTTTCATTTATCCATTTTATAATGCATCTCCGAGAATTTTTTTCTCGATGACGGGACGTACAAAAAAGGTTGTCAGGAGCGTTTCGTATTCGGAATAGAATTATCTTCAGGTTAATGTACTCAAAATACAATTACGATATTTTTTCCAGACTGCTTATTTTTTTCTGGCAAATACTACTCGTCATAAAAAAAGATTTTTTTTCGAAGAGTACTTGGAGAAAGCCATGAAAAGTCATATTTTTCTTAGTCGCAAAAACTCCGCGCAAGACCCTTAAAAAAAACATGACCACATTGTAATTGTCAGCCTGTGTGTGTATATATATATATATATATATATATATATATATATATACATACACACACACACACACACACACACACACACACACACACACACACACACACACACACACACACATAGAGAGAGAGAGAGAGAGAGAGAAATTAAAATAATGGCCTCTGGACGTGCCAGCGGTGCGTTCTCCGCCGCCGAGAACAGGTCGAAGGGTTGCGTGTGTGTTCTCTCTCTCTCTCCAAAGCTTCCCCCCCTGCAGCCTCCCTCCCTTTCGCTGTCTCCTTCCGCAACCCTTAAATTTTTTTTCTCCGCGATCAATTTTTTTTTCTCGCGCCTTTTGCCATGATGCAAATCGCGCAACGGCATTTCGTTCTGTATCCCTCTGGCCGAGAAAAAAATTTGACAAAAAATCGCCTCATTGTTTAGAGGGAAGAAAAAAAAGTAGAAAAAAGTGACGGGGTGCCCCGGCGAAATTTTTGTGTGTCGGCCCCCGTAACTAAAGGGTTGTAGGTTATGCACGAAGCTGGTGGAACGGCTAATGAATTTTCGCCGGGGATCACGTCTCGGAGAAGAGAGACAAAAAAAAACGAAATGTCTAACGTACGTTGGAACAATGACGGGCCAACCGAAAGAATCGTCGCGTCACTCTTGCCGATCGAGGGTATTTCCGATTTTCACGTTTGAACAACGGGAGAAGTGAGATGCCGCGGCTTTTATTTTGCGATATTCATCGGGTGACAGCTATCTGCAATCAACGATGATATACAGGGTGGCCCGGAAAGTGACGCCCGAAAGGAATTTCTAGGATTTGTTTTAGTTTTTGAAGAAAAAGCATTTTTTAATTTCTTTTCGAGTTTTCTCGTAGCATAGAATATTATTTTTCTGCCTCTTTTGTGCGTGTAATTTTCTCTTGGAAGTTTTTAAAAGTTAAAAAAAAGTAGACATTTAGACTAGCAAGGAACGTCACTCAAGCGTCCTTTTTCGATGTTGTTGAAACTCACATGTGTGATAAAGCATTGGAAACTATTATGTGAAAAAATATTTGTAAGGGTGAAAACCACCCCTCAGAGAAAGGTGTGTCACCCCTTAAGTTAATTTTTCTTCAATACTTATATAGTGGATTTTTCATCGCTTTACATTAGAAGAATTTTCGTTTTTGGTTTCTTCAGATCGATGGACTGCTCGGGGGTGAAACTGCAAAACCCCCCCTCGACACGCCTTTCGCTGAAGGGTGGTTTTCCTCCTTAAAACCGGTTTTCCGACAATACAAAAATACGTGCCCAATAGTTTTCAATGCTCCATCACATATATGAGTTTCAACAAAATCGAAGGTGGACACTTGACGTTCCTTATATTTTTATTCATCTGAAAGTGACTGATCCTCTTGAACCAATTTTTTCAACTTTCGATCACAATCTAAGGCATCAACGTTAGTGTCCAGTTGGTCATTTATTTATCGCTTAAGGCGTTACCCCCACTTGTAGCGCAAAAAAAGGCTTTTATGAATTTTTGAAAAGAAAACTACAAAACTACAAAACTACAAAAAGAAAACTACAAAACTACAAAAAATCTTGAAGAACTTTCAGTAATTTTTTTATTGAAAAATATTACATTGTTTAGTGGCAAATGGCCGTCAATGAAATAATGTTTTTATATACACGGTTTGCGGTGACCAACATTGCGGCGAAGTGGATCATCTGAAAAAAAATGCGGATGGATTTAGTCAAATATAAGTATGAACTAGTCTTTAATCGAAGGATTTTAAAAAATATTCATTTTTCACAAAATGGCGGACAGTCAAAGTTAATGGTTCGATTTTAACGAAAAAAAACGACCGTTTTTTGGCTATAAAACGACCATTTTTTTCGAAAAAAAAATCGAACGATTAAAGACTACATTTTTATGTATTAAATAAGCCTGCAAAATTTCAAGAAGATCGGTTCATTAGTGTTCGAGTAATCTTGGTCACCGACATCAGAAATGCCATTTTGAGAAAAACGCGTTTAAAGTTTCAATTTCAGTTTACGCGAAGAAAATATTTTTTTTTGTAAACTTACATAGTCATCTATTCCGGACCCATATAGAAGTATGGGCCCGGATACTTACACTTCAAAAAAATGCAATAAAAAAAAAAAAATTCAAAATCGCAAGTGGGTGTATCCTCTTAACAGTGCACTTCATAACGGTGACCCAGGTAAATAAAAATAGCGAGGAAAGTACATGGAAAACAAAAAAATAACTTTTTCTTTTCTTTTTGAAAACTGAGAAAAATGGTAGAACGTACATGGGAATGATTTGGATAGTTATTGATACGAGGCATGTAGATTTTCCTTTTGAACGTCATTTTTCCAGCCACCCTATATATATATATATATATATATATATATATATATATATATATATCACTTTATCGAGATCTCCTCTATGCCAAATATGTCCTCGTCGCACAGACGTGACAACCGGTCCATCTCAAATTTGAAGATATCTGTCTAGTACCGGTCCAAATAAAGGAGACTCGCGATACTGGAAAGGGATATATCCTCGGTCGATGATCTCCATGTATATTTGACGAAATTTCAGTTCTGACTTGACGCTAACTCTGCCCGATGTCCATTCTTAAAATGGGAAGAAATTAGATGTTGCTTTGTCAACTTCGGAGCGCACATGTGAAAAAAGGCGACAGATCGATGGGCAGATAAATTTACCACGACGTAGCGTACTTTGGGACAGCTTGAAATACGGAGCTTGGAAGTGACAGCTGTCAGTTGAAAATTGAAGCTTAGTTCGCAATATTCTCATTCCATTCGCACCAAAGGTATAACCGTAATATTATTTAATTGTGCAAAATAATAACGCTTATGAGAAAATCATAAAGACAAATTGCAATCACCATTAAATTATGTAGACCGATCGAGATAATAAAAAATGCGGTAAATAACAAAAGTAATAATTAATGAAAATTATAATTAATGAATGAGGAGAATTCGTAGAAATATAGTGCGAAATTAGGAAGACCAGCATGGCCATGATGACGTTGAAGTTTGCATCGTTGGAACGCAACGAAAATTAATTTGTTTTTAATTGCACGAATTTTATTCGGCCGATTTAGGCTTTGAAAATCACTCAAACGTTTTTACGTATTCTTATTAGCGAATTAAGACCTTAATTCGCAAAAAATGCTTTGTTTAATGATCAAAAGAAAACAATGAAAATTGAAGAAGAAAAAATCGTTGCATTTCAACGATGCAAACTTGAACGTTGGTGGCCGTAAAGTGTCACGCGAGCGGAAGATGAATCATAATCTTCGAGACAAAGACAGAGAAGGCTGAGAGACGAGAAACGAAGAACAGAACTCTTTATCATTAATGTGAATTTTTTTATTTCGCTAGCAATGGACCCAGGACTTTAATTTTCACGCCTAATCATTCCGCCCAACTACATTTATATCGCAACATTTCTAATTCCTATTCACATCCTCTTCGACCATCGCTTGCTCCATAACCTAAATAGAATTTTTTAAATAGGTACACGTTTTATAGATGTACGTTTTTTTTTCTCCACGTGTACGTCAGTGTCCGCGTATGTTTGTCGATTAAAATTATTGGCATTCCCGTAAAGGTTTCGCAATTCGTCCGGAACTGGTTCGTGAAAAATAAATAAAGAAGAGTGAACTCAGCTACCGATCGATAAGGTCAGCTCATCAATTGCCATGTGCAATTTACAGTCCCTCAATTGAAAAGAAAAATATCAAACGTTCTCATTGCGATTTTGACTTCCTTTTCGTGTCATTATTATTACTCACCTTCGTGATAGGGAACGAAAAAAATGTCAAGGTTCCGACACCCCCCTCCCCCCGCCGAGCTGAAATTTTGCACGAACCCTCCTTTTAGGATTTTAAGACAACCCCTAAAGGGTTTTTCGGATACACTCAATAGTTTTTGAATTTGGGTTTGCATTTGGGTTTGTTTTATTTGGACAAAACGGAGAGTGCGATAACATGTATACATGTGAACGGAGACGTAGCAGATATAGATATAGTCGGCGGGCGTTAAAAAAAAACTTACAAATTCCATATCTCGAAAACTGTTGGGAGTCGCCAAAAATCCCTTTAGGGGTTGCTTTAAAATATTAAAAGGAAGGTTTGTGCAAAATTTCAGGTCGATCGAAGAGGGGTTTTGGAACCTTGCTCTTAAAGAAAAAAACTTTAAGGCGTTACCCCCACTTGTAGCGCAAAAAAGGCCTGTTTCATGAATTTGTTTAAAGAAAACTACAAAACTTTTTTAATCGATCAATATACCATCTTAAAGAACACATCTTGAAGAACTTTCAGTAATTTTTTTATTGAAAAATATTACATTGTTTAGTGGCAAATGGCCGTCAATGAAATAATGTTTTTATATACACGGTTTGCGGTGACCAACATTGCGGCGAAGTGGATCATCTGAAAAAAAATGCGGATGGATTTAGTCAAATATAAGTATAAACTAGTCTTTAATCGAAGGATTTTAAAAAACATTCATTTTTCACAAAATGGCGGACAGTCAAAGTTAATGGTTCGATTTTAACGAAAAAAACGGCCGTTTTTTGGCTATAAAACGGCCATTTTTTTCGAAAAAAAAAATCGAACGATTAAAGACGACATTTTTATGTATTAAATAAGCCTGCAAAATTTCAAGAAGATCGGTTCATTAGTGTTCGAGTAATCTTGGTCACCGACTTCAGAAATGCCATTTTGAGAAAAACGCGTTTAAAGTTTCAATTTCAGTTTACACGAAGAAAATATTTTTTTTTGTAAACTTACATAGAGTCATCTATTCCGGGCCCAGACAGAAGTTATTCTCAGATACTTATACTCCAAAAAAATGCAATAAAAAAAATCGAATTTTTCAAAATCGCAAGTGGGGGTAACCCCTTAAAATTCAAAATCTCGAAAACTATTGCGAGTCGCGAAAAATCCCTTTAGGGGTTGTCTTAAAATATTAAAAGGAAGGTTTGTGCGAAAATTCAGTTCGATCGGAGGGGGGCAGGGGGTCGATACCTTATCCGAAAAAAATTCCACGATCTGTCATCGGCAACCGCAAAACAATTTCGACACTGTCATCGAGTGCAAGAAAAAAAAATCGGCAGCCAAGTTTCCCGAACAGGTCTCCCGCGGTGATTTTTCCGTCCGTGTCATTTTCCGGGTCCTCGTCGTCATCACAAAAAGGACAAGAAGAGGCTAAAGAAAATCCTAGCGGCAAAGTACCAGCCGGCATTTCGCGGTGAAGTTGGTCGAGGAATTTCTCTGTAGGGCCTTGCAAGGGCAAGGATGCGCGCGCTCGAATGTGTCATAACATTTGGGCCCGATGAAAGTTATTGGGCCCCTTTTTTTCCGGAGTTTCGAGGCAACCGTGCTCGTATCTCTTTTTCACTTTTGTCCCTTCGCCACACAGTGGGCCACGAGCATCATTTGCGCCGATGAGGGTCCGCCGATTTTGCAACCCTTCCACTCGTCGCACACCCATATATTGGTACACGCACAGGGCTGCGCAAGCCTGAGACACGAATGTAACCCGAAAGTGTGTTGGTGCGTGCACTCGGCTGGAAAGAATTTTATCGCTTTCCCTTCGCCTCCATCCGAGATGACAAACTTCCATAATTCTCTTTTCGATCACCGCAGATAGACTGCGGAGCCGAAGAAATTTACATCGAGTCACGTCGAGCCAACGATGACGCCCTTTGACCACTCCACGTCTGGCTCGATCGTTAAGGGGTCTTTTCACTTTAGACGCTAAAAAAGCCTATTTTCATGCATTTTTTTTTGATAGGTTTATATTATAGATATTGGTATAAAAGTTGTTACACTTAATAAATGCACTTTCGGAAAACATTTAATTTTTTTTATACATTTTTATATATATATATATTTTTTTATTTTCATTTTAAACTGATATATATATATATATATATATATATATATATATATATATATATATATATATATATATATATATATATAATCAATAAAATAGTAGAAATACATTTTCCAAATATCATTAAATGTATATATTTATTTATTAATTTATATATACCTATACCTATACTCAACGGAAAATGTTACTACATTATGAAAAAGTAATTCATACAAAATTTGAGTGGTCTAAACATTTTTTTAGGTCGTGCTCAAACGACTTTTGATTTTTTTTCGCGATTTTTCGTCAATTTTTTTCCCCGCCAATAGACATCATAATAATATAATTCAAATAATTTATCCAACTTATGTTGAAAGAGATTGTCGTTGAACGATTGAGTTTTTTTCCGTAAATAATGTTTTTTCAATGCTGCCCACTCCAATCGTAATTTTTGTAACCTTTTGAAATTGCTGCAAGGTAGAGAAATTCCTATTCCGGTTTCGCTCCAAACATTATTTATTTCGTCGATAACGTTTTGTGTTCTCTCTCGAACAGAAAATTTGAGAATATTATCATGGTGAAAGAATAGACTTAATGCTTCTCAATTCATGGGTAATTTTCGCTCCACAAATTCTTCGATTTCCGACCCAATCAGATAAATTTCGGCACTTTCACTATCGTCCAAACCCGCGATCATTTTTTACATTTTTATTTTACGTGTACTGTGACGTACCTCAATACAGCAACTACTGGAAACAGTCAAATGAATCGCGAAAAGAACTCACGGACAGTCAGAGAAACAAACGTGCAGTAGCGTCAACAGCGCCGCGGTTTGTAACTCTCGAATCCATATAACTTTGTTTTCTTACTCCAAAACAACATATTACTCCAAAATAAAACACGCATACTTGTTGGACGTTCAGTGATGTAAACACCGTGTTCTTGTTCATCAAGTGGTTGATATAATTTTCACAACCAAATTATATATATTAATTCTTAATCTGCAAATACAAATTGTTTATAGTAAAAAAAAATATCTAAATAAAAATTGTGTATTGTTACAGAAAAAATTCAATCAAGACTTACATTGGATCACGCACTAACATTTTCTGCATCGAGATTTAAAAAACTAATGCTCCGATAATCATGAAAATAAACATGAAAAAGGCGTTTGAGCACTAACTAAAAAATTGTTTAGAACCCTCAAATTTTCCAAAACTTTCTTTTTCTTAACATACTTCAATTTTCTGCTGAGAAAAAAAATCGATTTTTTTTAGCCACCCTACTATATATACATTTTTATTTATACTTTCGTTCACATACCTATGATGGAAAAAATATGTTATTTAAAAAATAGAAGAAATCAATTTTACGTATTAAATTTATTTCTACTTTTGTTTAATAAGATATTTTTTTCTACAGATCCTTGAAGGAAAATCTATATGAAAAAAAATATATATATATATTTAGGAACATGTAATATAATAATATATAATATAATAGTATGAGGAGGTAATTAATCAATACCGGTCTGTTGAAGATTCACTATATCAATTTGAAAACAAATAGATACAGACATACATACATTTATATATATATATATATATATATATATCCAGATACACATTTGGGACCATGTCATACATTAATACAACATAGCAATTAATCAATACCTCTCCATTGAAGATCGACCATCCCAAGTAAAAATTTAGCTCCCCCAGAAAAAAAGTTCATTTCTTCTTCATAGATTTTTTCGCGTCGGTGCTTGGATGACTATAAGGAAGTTGTAGCCCCGAGACGGAGATGAAGCTTCTGTGAGAATACACTAAAAC
>CALYCA010000405.1:15000-28126 GCA_944452715.1 Ophion slaviceki | reverse complement strand
GGGGTATGGCTACAGTAGAATAAAAAAAATCGATTTTTTTTCGCTAAAACGGTGCTTTATCATCATAAGAATAAGTTATTATTCGATTTATAGCCAGATTTTTTTTTTCACAGACCTTGAGCGTATAACGTAAGAGCGTATAACCTCTGGCACTCCCATAGAGTACCTAAAACTTTAAACGCGCTTTTCTCGACACATTAATTTTATGAGTGAATCACTTTTTCATACGAAAAAAATTGTTAAGGGGTTACCCCCACTTGCGATTTTGAGAAAATCGATTTTTTTTATTGCATTTTTTTGAAGTATAAGTATCCGGGCCCATACTTCTGTATGGGCCCGGAATAGATGACTCTATGTAAGTTTACAAAAAAAAATATTTGCTTCGTGTAAACTGAAATTGAAACTTTAAACGCGTTTTTCTCAAAATGGCATTTCTGAAGTCAGTGACCAAGATTACTCGAACACTAATGAACCGATCTTCTTGAAATTTTGCAGGCTTATTTAATACATAAAAATGTAGTCTTTAATCGTTCGATTTTTTTTTTCGAAAAAAATCGCCGTTTTATAGCCAAAAAACGGCCGTTTTTTTTCGTTAAAATCGAACCATTAACTTTGACTGTCCGCCATTTTGTGAAAAATGAATATTTTTTAAAATCCTTCGATTAAAGACTAGTTTATACTTATATTTGACTAAATCCATCCGCATTTTTTTTTTTTCAGATGATCCACTTCGCCGCAATGTTGGCCACCGCAAACCGTGTATATAAAAACATTATTTCATTGACGGCCATTTGCCACTAAACAATGTAATATTTTTCAATAAAAAAATTACTGAAAGTTCTTCAAGATGTGTTCTTTAAGATGGTATATTGATCGATTAAAAAAGTTTTGTAGTTTTCTTTAAAAAAATGCATGAAAAAGGCCTTTTTTTTGCGCTACAAGTGGGGGTAACGCCTTAAATTCGCACTTGATTTTATTCCCGTTACTGTGGCCTAACCCCTTAAGGCTCCCAAAGGTATGTTTGTGTAAAAAAAAACTCCGAAATTCGGTCATTTTTTTCGGGAAAATCATTCTCGTTGCATTCCAACGAATGAAACTTCAACGTGGTAGTTCAAAGCAGAACGAGACTGTGCGCAATAGAATAAAAAGCTAGAGAAGGTCGAGAAAGGAAGCCTTCGATGGAGACGCCGACCGTTCCGAGATGGCGAACGGACTAGTGTCGGCGAGACGGTGGCATCGATGAACCGGCGAATCTTTCCGGTCGTCAGGACTGGCAATAACAAGAATGTCTACCTGGTTTTCTTTCCGCAGGAGATGAAGGCGTGCGACGGAGGGTGGAGACGAAGAAAACGCCGAGGAATACGACCCACACTTGAGCGCAATAAGACGGCGGAAGAATCGAGATAAACGTTGAAAGGAGGGAGGATCAAGAATGCCTTGGTATTAAAGTTTTATGTGTATTTATGTATTTCCGAGAGGGCCAGTTTCGAGGGTCTTGCTTCCAATAAAGAGCCCACAACCTGAGGGAACTAAAGAGAATTCCACCTCCTTTCGTCCCCATTTTGCCTCTCTGCTGCTCACCAAGATCAACCTCGCGTTCTCTTTCTTCGCCCCTTGCTTTGTACAATTCCAGGCGAAATTCTCAGCGTCCCCAAGCGGAAGCTCGCAGAGTATGCGCGTGAAACTTGATAGACCGTAGAGAGAAAAAAAAAGTACATCAACGTTTCGACCGTACGTTCTCGTATATCGTTTGTATGTTAATAAAGAGATCCGCAGCTTGCATAAATAGCTCGCTCGCATGTACGACGTGTGTAGTGTGATGGAAGGGCTTGCGCGAGACGCGTCAACACCGCTGACTCCGTTAGTGTGCGGAAGGTGTGGTCACCTCCTGCGAGAACGATTATGTTATTCCCCCATGTATTTTAATTAACGCCCTGTCAACGCTGTAATTACGAAGTAGGCTCCAAAGTTCACGATATACGGGGTGGCTCGAAAAGTGACGTTCGAAAGAAATATATAAATACCTTGATTCGCGTGGGATTGAAGTTTGCATCGTTGGAAGGCAAAGAAAATTAATTTTCTTTGATAGGTTTATATTGTAGATATAGATATAAAAGTTGTTACACTTAATAAATGCACTTTCGAAATACTTAAAAAAAAAATTTGGGTTTGTGTAACGCAAAAAAACTTTAAGGGGCTATACCAGTGTGACAGTCAAAAAATCGATTTTTTTGCCTTTTTCGACAGTTTATACTTTCAAGAATATCATTATCATTTATATCATTTATATCAATAGCAAAAATCGATAGTTCAATCTTTAAACGCGTTTTTCTCGAAATGAGATTTTTCAAATTTGCTGACATTGTGACTCAAAGAGCAATTATCCGATTGACTTGAAATTTGAACTGAGTACTCTTGAATATATTTACTCTACAATGACGTAGGATATTTTTGATTGGATGAAAATTGACGATTTGGCATTGAAAAAAACGACCATTTTATAGGCAAGAAAACAGACTTTTTCCATAACTACGCCATTTTGTTAGATTTTTATATTTTTCGAAAATCCTACGTCATTGTACAGGAAAGACCTTCCAGTTTAACGACATTTTTTCCTTTTTCGGTTTTTTTTGGCGCCTCCGAAGGCAGCGCATAAGTCGCTTGAACCTCAATATTTTTCTATGAAAAAAATATGTAATATAGGTCAAATATAGCCAAATACATTATTAATTTTCCGAAAAATTTGATTGAGTACTTTTCTTCCAAAAAATTCCTGAAAATCACCTAAATTTTCAGCGTTCACACTGATATAGCCCCTTAATGATAAAATCTTTGAAACTACTGAACCGATCCTTATGAAATGTTGACCACATATTATTTACAACTATAGCTATAGCGCATATGAAGGATTTTTTAAAATATTTTGGTATTTACCATTTTTTTGTGCCAAAAACTTCGAAAAAAACGTTTTTTTGTTTTTTTCGAAAAATGTCCTCCATTTTGTTATTTTTGTATATATTAAGAATCGTATGATATGCGCTATAGCCATTAACATACTGAATCTAAAATCGTTTTATTTTTTTGTTTCGGATGATCCATCTCCGAGATTTCATCGATAGCGCAGACCTACAATTTTTTTAGGACATTTTTTCAACTACCATTTTCATCTATAAATAGTGACTATAAATACATTTTTTTAATGCATTTCGAAAGTGTATTTATTAAGTGTAACAACTTTTATATCAACATCTATAATATAAACTTATTTTAAAAAATAATGAAAATAGCCTTTTTTAGCGTCTAAAGTGAGAAGACGCCTTAATTATTATCCAAAATTATACTTTGCAAATGTGTTGTAGATCGCTAAATAAGAACCCTGAAAAATGTTTGCATGATTTTCGTAGCTTAAATCTGCCAAAGGAAATTTTGAAATCAAAGAAAAATAGTTTTCATTGATTTCATTGTTGTCGTATCACGATATCAACACCTAAGCTGAAACACGCACACGTATGGTCTACAATGTTTTTTAGTTATCGAGGAAAAGCATTTTTTAATTTTCATTCGAGTTTTCTCTTTTTTGGATGTAGGTACTTTCCTCTTAGGAGTGTTTAGAAGCAGTTGGGAGTCGTTTAGACTAGGACCTATAAGCATTTTTTATGACGTTGAATTTTAATTATTACCCAAAGGCTTTTTTTTTGTGAATTGAGGTCGCAAATTATTAATAATAATCCGTAGAAACGTTCGAATGATTTTCGTAGCCTAGTTCGGTCAAAAAAATTGAGCAATTAGGAAGAAATCATTTTTATTGACCTCTAACGATGCAAACCTCAACGTCACGATTCTTTTTTAACCATATGAATTTTAGTGACTGATTATGTTGTTGAAGTTTGCATCGTTGGAACGCAACAAAAATTCTTCTCGAGTTTTTAATTTCTTTATTTTTATTATTATCCAAAATCTTTTTTTTTTGCAGCTTTTGGTTATGCATTTTTAATGCGGATTTTCAACAAATTCTCAGTGACTTTTGAAGCCTAGATGTGCCAAAAACTACATGAGGTTGAAGTTCGTATTGTTGGAATGCAACGGAAATTAAAATTCTTAAATTTCGTTACTTCTTTTCGGCAGACTTTGTCGTCAAAAATCCTTTAACCAGCTTGTAACCATTTAGCGATCTACAATAAAAATCTTTTAAAAAGGCCTATAATAATAAAAATATGGAAAATAAAATGTAAAAAATAACTTTCGTTGCCTTCCAAAGATGCAAACTTCAATACGATGACTGATCGCCTCAAACCTATTTTTCCTAACTTCATCGAAATCTGAGGCATTTACGTTAGTGCTCAGTTTGTCATTTATTTATTGCTTAACAGTGGACGTCATAACGACGACACAAGTAACAAAAATCGCGTGGAAAATACATACAAAAAGAGAGAAATTAAAAAAAATGCTTGATTTTCTCCAAAACTATAAAATATTGCAGAACATACTTGGGGGTGATTCGGATACGTATTGATATACGAGATATCTAGATTTTCCCTCTGGACGTTACTTTTCAGGCCACCCTGTATATCTACCCATACACACGGATATGCGCACACCCAGGTCTCGGTATAATTTAGTGCACGATAGTCCCGAGACTATACATAGGTATCACGATTATGCTAGCAGAGCTCCATCAAGTGCGTTAATAATCTCGCCGATAGTAATGCGATACTAACGATCTCTCGTAATAAAACCTTCGAGCTTGCGTGCTAAATAAATAGTCACGATTATGTTACCTCTTGTTTTAAGTATATTCATTACTATATAAAGTAGCGGACGCGCGGTAGGCGTGCGGCGGTAGTTTGTGCCAATACTCGGATGGGTGACCGTTCAGCCGCTGGCTTGCGCATCCGAGCGGGCGCCAGTTTCACCGAGTTCCATGATAGTATCGGCACGGGTTTTCAACAGTTTCCCTGTACCCTCGTGCAAATACGAAACAGTCGTGCTTTAGAAGAGAGTGGGCAACACTTTAAGGGGTATCCCATAAAAAAGAAACAGTGAGTTGACAAGTGTGGACTTGAAGCGAAAGGGCATACGAACAGTAGTGCATTTTGTTTCTCTTTAAACCCTTCGCGGTGACACGTTCTGGCTATAACTCGCTGGTCACAGGGGGTCAGAATGACCCCAGTCATGTTTCAAACGATTGCCGCGTTGACCCTATCGTTCCGAAAGGGTCATAAAAATTCAGCATATTAGTTTGAACATTCTAGAATGTGGCACTCTCGGTGTTATATTTTTATCGAATTTTAAAATAGCGAGAAAAAAATTAGCAAGGTGTCAATGCACAGAAAAGCCTTTTTTATTTAAAAAAAATCATAAATCTTGCAATTTAAATTTTTTCCCCATAACATTTTAGGGTGATTATCTTGAGATATGATAGTTTAAGGCGGTCCTCTAGTTTCTCGGGTCGAAAAAATCGATTTTTTTTTCATAAATCACATCTACAACATGTGTAGAAAATGTGTGCCAAAGGATTTTTCGATATTCGAAGTGGTTCACAAGTTACGGCCCTGGAACGGAGCAGGTATACGGAGCAGGTATACTTTCAAACGCGTTTTTCTCGAAACACCATTTTTCGAAACGGTGACCACGATATTTCAGAATCTACTGCACCGATCTTGTTCAAATTTATGCAGCATCTTTAATGTGTTATAAGCCAGCGATTGAACTAGAATTATCATGATTGCTTCGATAGTTTTTTTTGTACGAGCGAAAAACTTAAGAAAAAATGAGTAAAAAATAGAATGTAATTTTCAAAAGTGTATAAAAAAGTCAATTTTTGTAATTTAGAATTCACTCTAGTTCAATCGCTAGTCTTAAATATGAAGATTAAAATGCCGTTTGGTTTTTTGATTTCAGATAAGCAGAACAGCCGCAATCTTGGTCACCGTCAAGCATCTCTTTTACTTGATGTCTTCCTGTCGGCCACTACAACGTTTATTCTATTATATATTTTGACTTCAAAAAATTTGTAAAGCTTATTCAAATGTTAATAAAGATTATGCAAAAACAATGAGATTGATTATTTCGATGCTTTGCCCGTAAAAAATTATTGAAAAAGCCGTAAAAAAACAGCCGAGAAACTAGAGGAGCGCGTTAAGGAAAAAAAATTTATATAAAATGAAGTCACACCTGCCGACTTTCTCAAAAACGTTCCAACTGACCCCAACCTACGCTACTTTGAAATATACATTGATTGTTTTTCTAAACAGAACGGAAGACACGTCCCATAACTGCCTGTATGAAATCGTGTCATTCTTTAATCCGACAAGGCCCGATTGACAGAACAATATCCCCCGCCATATATACTATTTTTCTGCGAACGTTTCGCCGTAAAGTATTGCATTCTCGATTTATTGGTTCTCCGCGATCGCGTCGAAAGTCGAATGAAAAATGTTGAAGATAGGAAAAGTGCATGCTACGAGAAAAGCTCGTGTCCCTCGATTCTCCATCCTTCATATCCCGGGGAATATCGCACAGCGAATGAAGTTCTTTCAGTCCCATACCCGTCTACGTCGCTCGATGCGACTAAAGCCATCTTGCCAACATCCATCCACTATGAGGACGGAAGATGGGCGAATGGTATCGAGAAGAACGAAAGACGATGTTGAATGGATATATATGGTAAAAGGAGAGATCGATATCGAACTGCATCACGTGCACACATATATGAACTTCTTATCGGTACACGTTGCCCTCTCTATCTGCAGCTCTCTCCGATCTTCTTTCTTCCTCAGTCTGTATGCGCGCAATGTCTATATAGGGTGGAGATTCTCTCTGATATCTTTACACGAGAATATCGCTTTCGTCATAAGGCGTCTCCGTGATCCGGGAAGCATCCTTCAGCTTCGACATCCAACTTGGTTTCATCCCTAATGCTCTTGCTTCGTTGACATCAGCAACGTGGACGAGAATTGCGTAGGAGGACGAAGTGAAGCCCAATTGGAGATAGCGATAATCGTGCCAGAGCTTTTACGACGTATACATAGCTATAAGACCGTTCGCGAACACACTAGGCAAGCACATGAAAGCACACAGGGGTGTATCAAGTTATGGATACAGGCTGGCTCGAAAAGTGACGTCCAAGAGGAAAATCTTCATGCCTCGTATCAATACCCATCCAAATCACCATGAGAGTGAAGTTTGCGGTGGGATGCAATGGAAATCAATTTTTCTGAATTCCATCAATTTCTCTTGGTTTTGACCACAAAAAAAACCCTCGACTATTTTTCAAGATGCTTATTCAGAGCCCTTCAACTTGAATCCGCACAAGAATATTTTACATGATAATAAGAACGGGTGAATAAAAATATGAAGATCTTTCATTGCAGTCCAACGATGCCAACTTCAACACCATGAAGGTCTATGATAATTTTTGTGATCGTATAATATGATTATTATATATCATATGATATGATGACAAGAATGGGCGAATAAAAATATGAAGAACTTTTGTTGCATTTCAACGATGCCAACTTTAACTCCCATGTATGTTCTACGATCATTTTTGGTCTTTGACAACTATTATAAGATAATCGAGTTTTCCTGTCGTGTGATTTTTTTTCTCTCGTGTGTTTACCTTCCTCTTGAAAGTTTTTAAAGGCAATTACGAGTCGTTTAGACTAGTAGAAGTATTTTTTTTACTACTGAACTTTAGTGACTAATCCTTTTAAACCTATTTTTTTTAACTTTTGAGAAAACAGGTTCAAGAGGATCAGTCACTAAAGTTGAGTAGTAAAAAAATACTTCTACTAGTCCAAATGACTAGTAGAAATGACTAGTAAAAAATTATTATTATTATTAAATAATAATAATTTTAATAATTATTATTATTAAAAATTATATATCTTTCGAAAAAATGTGAGTTATTTACGTCAACGTTGCAGTTGGTCAGTTATTGTTGCCAAACAGTGCACTTCATAATGATGAGACGAGTAAAAAAATCGCAAGAAAAGTGCACATAAAAGAGAAAAATAAAAAAATGCTTTCATCCCGAAAGCTAACAAAGATCGTAGAATAACGATGTTGAAGTTTGGATCGTTGGAATGCACCAAAAATTCTTCTTTATTTTTTCATTCCTTCATTTTGATTACTATCTAAACCCTTTTTTTGCAGGTTTAGTGTACGAATTCCCCGTAAGGGTCTTTGAAAATATTGCAGTGATATTTCTGGGCTAAATGTGCCATAAAATAGTGACAATAAGGAAAAAAATATTTTCGTTGCATTCCAACCATGCAAACTTCCATGTAGAATATGAATGGAGATGATTCGGATAGGATACGAGGCAGCTTTTCTTTTTGGGCTTCACATTTCGGGCCGACCTGTACTTCCTGCTGACGATCGAGAAGGCGTATATTCCCAGGCATTCGACGCGTAAACTCATGCGGATTAGGCCCTTTCACTCGCCAGTTGTCGATATACAGGAATTGGTGCATTTAGATGCTCATGTGTGTGTGTGTGTAAATATACATTTACACACACACACACACATGCACACACACACCTTGAAAATGTCCATTCTCATGGACATTGGCGCAGCCGTGTATGATCTCGCCACTCTAACGCATCTCCCCCAATATGCCGTCATCTCTATATCCCCCAATGGATACGAGGCCGTGAATTTCGTCGGGTAGTTTCGAAACCTACCCCTCGACGCTTGAGCCTCTTACTCACAGTCTATATTACACACCGACTACAGTTTCCCCAACCCTCCGACAAATGGAATCCCATTTCCCCCGCGGAAGCCTGCCATTCTTCATGCGCCATTATATCAGCATATCCATATCACGCGCGAGGATGATTTTCCGTTCTTTTCGACGTTGCTTTTTACGCCTCGTCAAATTTGATCATAACGGCTCTTTCCTTTTGCTCCGAGTATGCCAAGTTTTAAGGATAATAGGAATATTATGAGCGATCAAACAAGCGTATAAGATCGATGCCCCAATTTTTCATTGGAACACCTATTTCCCACAAAGAGAAATAATACCTCGGTGATATCATTCGCACTTCAACATTCGACATTTCGCGCTAAATTGAGCAATTATAGATCAGTTCTAAGGGATGAAATATATACGTGAGAAAAAAAATACACGGTGAGTGAAAAAGGTATCCGCGGAAATTGCTTTTTGTAATAACTTTTCGACGGATACAATGATATTGCTGCAAATTATTTTAATCGGCAATTTATGGTACTTAGCGTCCATTAAGGGGTTATGCCTAGTTGTAAAAGTCGAAATATCACTTTTTTCAAAACTAATGTATTTTGACAGTTTATCATGTTGTTCGAGGTGAACGGATCAAGATTGACAGATTTATAGGCTGTCGGGTTGGTGTCTGTCGGAATGCTCGGAGCGTCGTTCGAAATTTGAAAGGTTTTTGCTCGACAGTACGTTTTCAAAGTCGGTGACCGAAATGTCTCGAAAACTACTGCATCGGTCTTTCTGGAATTTTTAGGGCTTTTTCTACATGTCAAAATATAGTATTTGATTGATGAATTTTTTCCGATGTATATTTTCGATTTGATGAACGAAAAATTTCCATTTTTTCCGAAAAAATTAGGATTCTCACTTTGAACACTGATTCTCTTTGTGAGTTATATATTATATAACTCACTTTATATATAAGTGAGTTATATAATATATAACCAGTTGAGAATCAGTGTTCAAAATAAGGATCTTCATTTTTGCGGAAAAATGGAAATTTTTCGTTCATAACATCGAAAATATACATCGGATATATGACTCACTTTTACAACAATGATTCATAATTATTGAGGATGTTTGAAAGACTAAAATGTTCCTTCCGTCTATTCGCGGAAGAAGAGGGTCCATTGTATGAGCCAGGTATAGCGGTTTTATGGTAAATATAATTTTATCTCGCAAAAATCGAGAGTTAAATCTTTAAACGCGTTTTTCTCGGAATGTGATTTTTCAAATTTTCTGACATTGTAACTCAAAGAGCAATTATCCGATTGACTTGAAATTTGAACTGAGTACTCTTGAATATATTTACTCTACAATGACGTAGGATATTTTTGATTGGATGAAAATTGACGATTTGGCATTGAAAAAAACGACCATTTTATAGGCAAGAAAACAGACTTTTTTTTCATAACTACGCCATATTGTTAGATTTTGATATTTTTCGAAAATCCTACGTCATTGTACAGGAAATACCTTCCAGTTTAACGACATTTTTTCCTTTTTCGGTTTCAGCTACTCAATCGGCCGGAATCATGTCAGCAGTGGAGGAACTTTTTTTTGGCGCCTCCGAAGGCAGCGCATAAGTCGCTCGAATCTCAATATTTTTCTATGAAAATATTATATAATGTAGGTCAAATACAGCCAAATATATTCTTAATTTTCCGAAACATTTAATTGAGTACTTTTCTTCCAAAAAAATCCCGAAAATCACCCAATTTTTCACCGTTCACACTGGTATAGCCTCTTACCAGCTTCATACGACCCAGTACTCGCAGTTATACCACAACATCTCACACGGTACTGAAGTTAGCAACGTTGAAATGCAACGAAAATTCTTCGTCATTTTTTTATTTTATCATATTTTTTACCATTTAAACTCTTTTTTCCTGATTTACGTTGTGGATGCCTGAAAATGACGTTCAAAAATGTTTCAATACTTTCCGTAGCTTGAATGTCTTGGAAAAAAACTGAGCAGTACAAAAAAAATGCAATTTCGTTGCATCCCAACGATGCAAACTTCAACCCCATGTCTCCTCTACGGATATTTTGTTTATAACAATTGTTGGCGATTCGGATTAGATTCAACCGACAGAACTACTTACAGAATAGGTTTGAGATGCAGAACTCTCTGAATTTTAAGTCTGGCATGGTCAAATTTGCGAAATTCGATGAGATGCTATGATATATTTTGCAAAGTTAGCAGCTCATTTTTTTCAAAATGCGGTTTCGACACTAAAATCGACGGGACTATTATTGAAACTTATCAAGAACTGTAGAACTAGGATGCAACTTTATCCGGAGCTTATGAGATGCTAACAATTGAGATGCTAACTTCAGACACGTCACTTTGAACACGCACCACTTTTTTTTAAATTTGATATTTCGGAAATTCCTTCGATTAATCATAGAATAAATTAATATACTAACGAAATCTGTTTAATTTTTTTATATTAACCCTTAATAGTCACACTGGCTCCACGGGACCCAAACAAATTATTTTGATGCCGTACAACTTTTTTTTCCAATAAAACATACATTTTTTTATATGCGTAAGCGTTTCATTATTTTCTTCTAAATCGCACCTGCGTTGGATGAAATAAATATACTTTTTGAAAAGTCCACAGAAACCGTTATGTCTATTTCAAAGTACATTGTTTCCAGATTATAAAACCATTTTTTTGTTTTTTTTGTCAATAATTACAAGAGTTACAGCAATTTTGGTAAAAAAGGTCATTTTTCACGTTTTTTTTTGGCATAATTTTTTTGCATATTTAAAATTTAATTTTTGATTTCTTACCCAAATCCTTGTATTAAACAAGGTTCAAATTATACCTCACTATTTTTTTTTTCATATCGCTCAATGCATTATTTCATTATTTATAACAATTTAAAAACGCCTGGGTCCCATGGACCCAGTATGACTATAACGTGATTCCAGCTAAGTGTGGATACTAAGGGTTAAATAACCTGGTTCAGAAGGGCATTTGCTCACTGCAAAAAACGTTTTCGAGAGGTGCTTCCCGGACATTGACTGTAGATCTATTATAATTACATATTTTTACACAAAAAAATTACCCAGTGTTCTTCAGACGATGCTTTTTCAAATACCGAATTTTTGTAGAAATTTATTATTTATTACGATTTTCTAACAAAAAAATCCCAAAAAGCTGTTTTCGACTGTTACAACTGGGCCCGTTGACGTCAAGATAAATAAAGTATATCAATGTGAATCTCCAGAAAAAAAGCACAGACAAAGTGAGGCCTCGAAATATTTTTTCTCCCCATTGTCTCTCCGCCAATAAAACGGGAATAATAGTTCCAACACAGGTGTCTTCAAGCGCCTCAATTTATCAAAAAAACCCGCCAAATGGAGCGCCAATTATCCGAATTTAGATAAAACACTCGTGCAACTGTACAAACGTTTTTTTTTTTCATTTCCCTTTTTCCATCATAAATTATATTCATATATGTTCGTCTCGAGTTTGCCTACACGTTATTGGCACCAGCCGCGAATTAATGGCACTCGATTATCAACGCTCACTTTATTTTACGAAAAATGAACTCTGCCATTACGCGCTTCGGGCTTTGCAACTTTATTGCTATTATTATTGTTATTATTGTTTCTACGACGAATAAAGCAAGAATATCGATAATGACGATGATGATAATGACCTTGTCGAGCACGTTTCTTGCGCGAGATCCGAGAGTATACCGGATCTCGATGTATAGTGGCGATCGTAAATTTTTAAGGGGCCGTAAATGCTCGAGCCCTGATGCGTATACCTGCTTATTTTATATATAAAACGAAGGTATGATACGTTCGCGTATGCGTGTATCGATACATATGTATATGTGGATATAAACTTCACGAAACGTTGGTAATAATCAATTTCTCTCGTCGTTAATTATTCGAACAACGAGAAAATGAGGTACTCTTGTCGAATTTGTGAAGCGTGACGAAAATTAGCGAGAATTTGGCTCGTGCTGCGATTGGTCCGGGGTCATGGCAATTCACGCCCCGCTTAAGGTTCCGAAAACCTTCAAACGCCGATCGAGCTGAAATTTTGCACAGACCTCCCTTTTAATATTTTAAGAAAACCCCTAAAGAAATTTTTGGCGCAGCGCAATAGTTGTTGGGGTTGGATTTCTTTGGTCTTATTTGGACTAAACGGAGAGCGCGATAACATATACAGATATTTTTTAAAAAACCTAAAAATTCAATTTCTCAAAAACCATTGCGAGTCGCCAAAAATCTCTTTAGGGGTTGTCTTAAGATATTAAAAGGAAGGGTTGGGCAAAATTTCAGCTCGATCGGAGGGAGCGGGTTTCGGAACTTCACCCTTAAAAAAAACTTTAAAAAGCAATGTCTGGAAAATGATTGC
>CALYCA010000405.1:0-10000 GCA_944452715.1 Ophion slaviceki | reverse complement strand
CGCGGTTGTTTTTTAATACCAGTTGAAGAAAAAGAGGTTTACGGAATGGAAATGAGAGTTGGAGACATGGAGGAGTTTTTTTGGGTTTAAGGATCACATTTTTTTCCATCAAAGGGAGATGGACACTAATTGAAAAAAAGTTATTCTCATTTTGGAATATCTATTTTATTCTCGTGCTTTTTCTCGGTCGAACTTTTCCATGGTGTTGAAGTTTGTATCGTTGAGACGCAACGAAAGTTCTTTTTCACATTTTAGTTTACAGATTTTCGTTATCATGGAAGGTTTAAAAAAATAGGTTAATATTGTAGATTGCTTGAAAATATATCTTGAAAAACTGTCGAAAGAATTCTGTAGGCAAAATTGATCAATAGAAATAAAAGGAATTCAGAAGTATTAAGGGGAAACTTTAAAAAATCGCAAAAATACAATTACATTGTAACCACAAACATGTGTACAACATGCTGGGGAAAAATTAATTTATTCCAACTAATCTGTTACTAGAAAAAAAAATCTTCATTCTGACCCTTTAAATTGGGCCTCCAGAGAGGGATACCCCGTTAATTTTTGTTGTGTTCCAACGAGGCAAATTTCAACTTTATACTTTTCCTGAGTGACGAGGATCGCGATATTCTTTCACTGTTGGGGAAAGGAACTAAGTTTCACCAAATGAAAATAAGAATTGAGGATACTGAGAATAAGTGAAGGCGTTGCGGGTTTATTTGAATTTTTGAGTTACATTTTTTTAAGCTAAAACTAAACAGGTGGACTATTTTTTTAAATCCTTCTTAAGGCGGGATATGCATTTACAACGATCAAAAAATCGATTTCTTTTTTTTTCTTTAAACGATAGAACTATATACGTAGAATATGTTCCCAAAGTTTCAAAGCGAAATTAGAAAAACTTCAAACGTTACAGCCCATTAAGGCCGTGCCTCACCGCTCGGATTCGGAGCGGGTGTGAATTTCAAACGCGTTTTTCTCAAAACTGCATTATCGAAATTGGCGTGCAGGATTACTAAAAAACTATCAAGCCGATTGAGTTGAAACTTGGTAGAAATATTGATAATATTGGTACCTTCTACTTGACGAAAATTGTTTTCGAAAAATTGGAAAAAAACGACTTTTTTATCCACATTTTACAGAAATGTTTATTTTTTTTTTTTATAAATGCGTGCCATTTTCTAAACCCCCACTTGCGATTTTGAAAAAATCGATTTTTTTTATTGCATTTTTTTGAAGTGCAATTTGAAGTGCAGTTTTTTTTATGCCCGGAATAGATGACTCTATGTAAGTTTACAAAAAAAAATATTTTCTTCGTGTAAAGTGAAATTGAAACTTTTAACGCGATTTTCTCAAAATGGCATTTCTGAAGTCGGTGACCAAGATTACTCGAACACTAATGAACCGATCTTCTTGAAATTTTGCAGGCTTATTTAATACATAAAAATGTAGTCTTTAATCGGTCGATTTTTTTTTCGAAAAAAATGGCCGTTTTATAGCCAAAAAACGGCCGTTTTTTTTTCGTTAAAATCGAACCATTAACTTTAACTGTCCGCCATTTTGTGAAAAATGAATATTTTTTAAAATCCTTCGATTAAAGACTAGTTTATACTTATATTTGACTAAATCCATCCGCATTTTTTTTTTCAGATGATCCACTTCGCCGCAATGTTGGTCACCGCAAACCGTGTATATAAAAACATTATTTCATTGACGGCCATTTGCCACTAAACAATGTAATATTTTTCAAAAAAAAAAAAAATTACTGAAAGTTCTTCAAGATGTGTTCTTTAAGATGGTATATTGATCGATTAAAAAAGTTTTGTAGTTTTCTTTAAAAAAATTCATGAAAAAGGCCTTTTTTTGCTCTACAAGTAAGGGTAACGCCTTAAATTTGCATTTTCTTCATTTTAATTACCGTCACATAGAAACTATACGTGTTCTAACTGAGAAAATGTTTGAACTTTTTATACAAAATTAATATTTTATTTTTAAATATACTATTAAAGTATACCTAAGGTTTGATAATCGTAGAATAATTATTTCTCAGTTTAAAAAATCCCTCAATATTGCTTATTTTCTTCCTGTCTAAATGTATACCCCGCCTTAGTAGGCGATATTTATCACATTTAAATGTTTTTTCGTCGCTTGCCCTCTTCCCGAGAGTGTCGAGGGTCGCAGTATTTTTCGTAACGCTGGTTGAAGGGAACGAGTATGACAGAATTGGAATGAAACTTGAAGATATGAGGAGCGAATAAAGTTGGGCCGAATTTTTCTGCGATTCCGAATGCAATGACGTTCGTAATGTAAACTCTCTCTCTCTCTCTCTCTCTCTCTCTCTCTCTCTCTCTCCCTCTCTCTCTCTCTCTCTCTTTGGATCGTGAATTTCTCGAGCTCGTTTTGCGAGGCGTGTGGGCGTAACGATTTTACTACCAAGCTCGAATTCGTAGGAAGTCGGAAGCTTTACGGCTCTTTCTCGAGACCCGCGAGCAAAGTGTGGAGCTTTGCTTTATTACCCTCGAACCTCAATGGTCGTTCGTGGAAGCGCTGCGACGAGAGAACATCCATACGAGAACCGACGCGGAATGAACGTATGAAATAAAGGAAATGTGGTGTATAAAGTGCACTTGTGTACATAAATCGATTATCGTGGGAGAACAACAGGGCGCGAGTACTGGGATTTTCGACTTCGAGTGTCCTGGTTTCGACCCGTTTGCAATCCTAGCGATCAATTTATTCGCGGCGAGATATACAGATCGTGAAACGATCGGAAGCGTCGAGTACGAAAAAAAAAACGATGCTCGTCATTTGCACCAGTCGAGAACGAGGATAACAATAAAAATAGCGTTCATTGATTATCCGTCATGTTGAAGTGTGCTTCAATGCCGTGCAACGGTCTTTTTATCAGCCCAATTTTTTTTTTTAGATTTTTGCGCTGTAAACATCCTTCGGACGTGTTTTTCATTTTGTTTTTTTATATATTTTTTTTATCAGGATTCCCGATTGTGGATCCGAAGCCGAGCGCGTGCTCGCTTTGACGCCAAAACTACTATGCCATTGTTGAGTCACCGTTGGACTTTACTCGTAAATATCTCGGCCAATTTTTGTCGCACATTTAAAAAAAAGATTTTTTGCTTGGATAGGTACACCCTATATGCTCACCAACGGAAAACAAGTAGTTAAGAATACCTATATATATATATATATATATATTAGAGTAGTCCAAATTTGCGATCTATTTTTTTCCTCTTTCTCATCATCCATCTTCTTTAAAGAGAAAAAAAATGGTCACGAAATCTGCGAGCGGTCAAAAAATATTTAGCTGTCGCTCAAGCCTCCCAAAAATTCAAATTTTCATTTAAAAAACGATATTTTTTTCGTTTACTTCTCACTCATGAATTTTACGCTTTATAATTTTTAAATTAACCTCGCGAAAGCTCCAGCCGGTCAATGAATATTTAGTGGTCGCTCAAAAGCTTCAAAATTTTCAATTCTCGCCAATTTTTTTTTACTCATCTCCCTCATAAATTTGACGCTTTGTAAAATTTTCAAAACAATTAATCGTTTTCCTTGAGAAACAGATTTTTCAAAGTTACCTCACACTACTAACCCAAGAATTATAATCTTTGCTCTCATAAAATAATTCTTTAAAGCTCTTGTCCGTAAACAAAATTATAGGTCCCCCGTTTTATCGGGTTCGAAGTGTGAGGTAAATTTAAAAAATCCGTTTCTAAAGAAAAAAAGGATTAATTGTTTTGAACATTTTACAAAGTGTGTTTATGAGTGAGAAGAGAAAAAAATTCGCGACAATTGGAAATTTCGAAGTTCTTGAGCGACCACTAAATATTCATTGACCAGCTAGAGCTTTCGCGAGCTTAATTTTGAAGGTATAAAGCGTAAAATTCATAGGTGAGAAGTGAACGAAAAAAAAAACCTTTTTTTTTAATGAAAACTTACATTTTTGGGAGGCTTGAGCGACCTCTAAATATTTTTTGACCATTCGCAGATTTCGCGACAATTTTTTGTCCTGTAAAGAAGATAATTGGATGGTGAGAAAAAGGAAAAAAATAGAGCTCAAATTTGGGCCACCCTAATATATATAAATATATTAGGGTGGCCCAAATTTGAGCCCTATTTTTTTAGCTCGATTTTATACACACACACACACATATATGTGTGTGTGTGTGCGCGCGATATTAGTTGCTATCCAAAGATCCGAGCGCATATTAAAATGCCTGATAAGAGAATATATAATCGGTTAATCATAATACCAATTTCCATACGAGAATTCTTCTCAGCGTGTAACATACCGATATATTTTCCGTGCTCTCGATAATATCGCACCCGGTTCGATCGCTCTCACCGAGTATCTCAATTTCCAGGATTAATTGCACGATATAATCGCCGTAATTGAGGTTCCATTAGCTATACTCTCCGTGATTCGGCGTAACACCGGTCTGTCGGAGGAACGAGACCAGCAGATATCCAATCCGGATTAAAAAGCGCACCCGATATTCAGCTCCGAATATAATAATGAACGCACGTTATTCAGCCATCATTGGCAATTCAAATTCTTCTTTTCTCTCATTTTCAAATGACACCTTTCAGGCCCCCGTCAAATGACATTTTTAAAGGTCATTTGGGATCGCAAATTAATCCTCGACAAATTGGACGATTTTTTGCTTTTTTATTTTTATTTTTTATGAAAACTTGCCATACCACGGAGGAATTGAGGAATGAGCATCATCTACGAGAAAAAAGTTGATCAGCGGAGACACGTTTTCTATTCATTTTTGTTTTTTCATTAAAAAAATTCCTCATCGCGGAAACTGGTGTGCACTTTATTCTGAACTCGAGACGCAACCCGAAAGAGGGAGAGTGAGTGGAATGTCGTTTCGCCCTCGGGCACAGATCCGATTCCACTGTGGAGAGATGAACGAATGCTATTCGAGCACAGTGAGAAGATTGGTCTTCATGTATATATATATATATATATATACACACTTAAGCAAAAGGAAAAACAAACGAATAACATTTTAGAAACGGACAAATTATGTATATACAAAATTTTGTATACGTGCATTAAATCAATTACATATTATGCTATCAGTTATTGTAATTAAAAGAATGTTTATATATGCACTAGTGGAATTAATTCTGGACACTGTCAATAGAAATTAGCTTTTTTATATTTATGCAGAAACTGTATATTCTGCAACGCCGAAATGATAGTGTAATGTTTTTATTGTAATCTATAATGTTTCTATTCAATAGTTGCCTTAATGAGCCTACTTTGATAAGAATTAAAAATATAAGTGATTATAGCGTAATGATGATTAAAAAAATGCCAAAAATATTTAAAAACGTGCAGTGTTCAGAATTAATTGCACTTATATATATATATATATATATATATATATATATATATATATATATATATATATATATATATAAGTGCAATTAATTCTGAACACTGCACGTTTTTAAATATTTTTGGCATTTTTTAAATATATATATATATATATATATATATATATATATATATATATATATATATATATATATATATTAATTCTCAATTAATTCACAGCACTGCAAATTTTTGAATATATTTGGCATTTTTATCATCATTATTACGCTATAATCACTTAAATTTTAAATTCCTTTAATAATTTCGATATATATATCGAAATTATTAAAGGAATTTAAAATATAAGTTTTGCTTAAGTATTTTTTTCTCTATGTGTAATAAAAAAAATGCGATTTTCCCTTATGTCACGAAATACACGCCCAATGTATGTGTATATATATATATACTGATGAATAGGATAACATCTAATTGCTGTTCGTGCGTGTAAAAGAAGCATTATTTCCACGAGATAAGTCCATTATTCTGAAATGTCACTTGCTTTTTTTTTCTTGCTCCTACTGCTTGGTTAAAAAAAATACGATCGTTTGGTACGTCACGAAAAATTGTTCACCGATAATTTGGAGGTTCCTAATTTACGATTAAAATGTACAGCACGAAATTGGGTAATAAGAATTTCATAATACTCGTAAAGTTCCAAGGATAAAGGGGGACGGTAACGAAAGAGGCACCACGTTCGCGGCTGCAGAGTTCACGTGGCGTGAAGAAAAAAAAAAAGAATATGATGGAACGAAAGTTTGCCAAGGGCTCTCGTGATGAAGGGAGAAATCGATGAAGCTCCTACGCAACGGGAAAACGTAATTTACGAGAAAAGTTTTATCACGCGGGTGTTTGTCACGCGCCATGCTTATCGATTTGCTCGCTGCTGGTTGATTGATTACCGGGGAAAATAATATTCCCGACGATGTTTCATGAAAATTTGGTCGGGTTTTGTGTTACTGAAGATGACACGAGCCCTCGAGATAATTCGAGTATTTCGAAATTAAGAGAATCGGTTTTCGCAGATTATTCTAAGATCATTTTGAGATTGGAAAAAGCGAAGGTGTTAAGTTCGTTGATTTTTCGCAACTGTTCCTTTTTTGGCAACTTTCTTTATTTTTATAATCTACCGTTAAAAAAGTGTTTTTATTGATTAAAATGATTAAAAAAGTTATTTTTATAATCTACTGTTAAAAAAAGTAAAAAACTTAACATTTATGAACGAATTTAAAATGAATTTCGAACGGGATGTTACTTTTTTAGAAGTATTTTTGTGCTACTACGTTTGATTAACGGGCTACATCTACCTAGGTGGGTAAAAAAAATGCGTTTTCCGAAAATATTTTTATTCGATAGTATAATCTTTTAGCTATATTACCTGAAAATTTCATTGAAATATTCCTAAAATAGAATGAGCTACAGCTTTTATCAGTCGGCCGGGCGAGCGATAGCAGCAACATGCTTCAAACTTTAAAGTCGATTTTCTCTAAACATTGTTTTCGAAGTCAGTGGACATGATATCTCGAGAACCACTTGATGGATTGTTTCCAAATTTACAGGAGATACGACGAGAAACATTTAAAGGTCGTTGACGATCTCACTTTTTGAAAATCAATCTTCACTTTTTAATATTTACGTAAAAATGACGACTTTTTTCATAGATTTTGTATGCACGAGTTTCAATTCGTCGCCACGTTGTTAAAAAAAGTGATTTCCAAAATCGACGATCGTGAACGACTCGTATTTATTATTAACTTGAATGACCCGTTTGGTTTTTAGATTTCAGATGGACCGTTTAAGCTGGAGAGTGTCCACCGCTAAACGTCACGAATAAAAATGTCATCATCTGCGGTCGGCCATGTTTTTCCGTATTTTTTGAGCTTTTTTCAGGGCTCTCAATATATCTACCTTTGCGTTAAAAAAAGCGTCTCTTTTTCACCGACAGTTTGTCTGAAAAAAATCGGATATTGCCCATTTTTCGGGCCTCTCGGTAGGCCCCTTAAAACATAGCTGAAAAAATCGAGATCCCGCATGTGCAATTTTGCCCTCGGTCTTACGATTTATCGAAAAAGAAGGGAAAGGGAAAAACAATGAAGATCACGGCTGGTCGATTTTACCCGAAACGCTCCACACAGGCATGTACATGAAGTTTGCATCGTTGCTATCCAACGGTTTCATTTTTTTTTTTTGGATTTTGTTTTGTTGGTCCCGGTGGCCGTAAATATTTTTTATTCATTTTACCATATTTTTTTAGCAACTAGAGCCGAACTGACCAAGAAAAAATAGGAAATTACAAAATCGAAAAAAAAAATGAAACCGTTGGATAGCAACGATGCAAACTTCATGTACATCACACAGGCGCTCTTACACTGAGCACAGTAGCTCGTGGCATTTAACGAGCAGCTTTGATTCTTAACGACACTCTGTACAGCGCCTTATGTTGCTAAGTTGCCACTGTGTCGAGGAGATAATTAAGAGGCAGGAAGAGGGGGGCGGGGCGAGAAAAAAAATCGCGTAATTCTCGCAGAAGACGTCGAGATACATAAAACAAAGTTGGCGACGAGAACGCGAAGCATAGAGGAGTGCGAGGGGCCTGAAATCGTCATCCGGCGATTTACCCAAGTCCGACAGGGCAGCCGCACGATATTGGACTCCGGGATGAAATGGAGGGACGAATGCGAAGAGAGAGAGAGAGAGAGACAGAAGCAGGAGAGGAAAAAGCTAAACGACAAGAATGGTCCATCGCGAGATCGGTCCAATCTAAACGACACACGACGCCGAAGTTGAGAACTGCAAGAATGCAAACAAAGAGCGAAACAAACAGACATGGAATGCACGGGTTTTAATAATGAAATTAAAAATAATTGTTGAATTTCCAAACATTCTTTACACAATAAAGTATCGCTAATTAATTATTTATACAATTAAGGGGAGACACCACAGTTACGGGGGAAAAAATCATTTTCTCTTTGCATTTGTTCAAATGATACATCTGCAAGAACATGTGGAGTAATTTTCAAGTTGAGATCTTAGAAATTGATCACGTTACAGACAATTTAATGAGGGCAGGTAGCGCATCGATTTTTCTTTACCGTAACTCTACCTATAAATGGCCGATTTTCAAACGAAAAAAAAAAAACAAATTTCCGTCACTGCACTGTCGTTGTGCGTAGCCGTTTTTTTTGTTGTTCATATTTAGTATCGTTTAAGGGCCCGAATATGAGAGAAAATTTTTCCAAAATCACATTTTTTTAACGCCCGCTCTTTTGTGAATTTATTTTTCGAAAAACGACTACGTACTGCGCGAACTATATTCATATAGATTGGAGAACTTTTTTACTTTTATTTTTCAGATCAACCATTCACAAGTTATCGATCAGGCCGTTGGACCACATTTTTTATATAGAGTGTCTATTACACCTCAAAAACATTGTGAATTTTTATTTTTTTTTTTCGAATAAAAAGTTGCAGGATATAGCGTTCATTAAGGTCAATGTACGCTCAATAACATACCTTTTTCCAAATCCCAAATAAATAACCCAGGAGACAAAAAACATTGCAAAAAACTACCTTTCTCTGGCCCATCACAGTGATGTCTCCCCTTGATCGAATTTATATAAAATATCTAACGTTTCTCCAATATTCTTTTCAATGATAAAAAATATTTGACATTTCTCCAATGCAATGACGTTGCAGTTTGCATCATTGGAATGCAACGAAAATGATTTTTTTTTGTTAATTTCCCAAATTTCCGTCGGCGGATTTGAGCTACGAAAATCACGCAAACATTTTTTAGGATTTTCATTTAGCAAATTTGGAAAGTATGATTTTGGATAATAATGAGAATAAGAGACGCAAAAAAAAAATTGTTTGCATTCCAACGATGCAAACTTCAACCCCATTCCATCAGTCCTCTGAATAAAATAAAATATTTAATAAACAAATCGAAGAGAAATAGTGATGAAAATACAAGGCTTTCTCGCAAGAGCACGTAAGGAAGCCAAAAACCATTTGCCTTTCTTTCATCTTACTCATTCCTTCGAAGTGCGTAAAACTACGCGTTCTTCTTTTTTTTTTGCCTAAATATATGTACGAACTCTCCGCTTACCGCGATTTACATTCGTACATACGTAAATAAAGTTCGCGGTGTTTCACGCGGATCTCTCACTCGCTTAGTCTCTCATCCACGTCGCGATGATATATATTACGTGTATTGAGCATATATCTCCGATTCTAAATTCTCCATGAGTATATAACGTATATGAGAAATGACGAGGCACCAGTTAACAAGTTATAGTTTACAATATACAACATGTTAGCTGTATATGCATGCAGCTGTCGCATTCTCTCTCTCTCCCTCTTTCTCTCTCTCTCTCTCTCTCTCTCTCTATCCTTCTCCCCTTCCCTTTGAGCGCACTCACTTTGCAGAGAGGTAAATATACGTACGAAACTTTGAACGTAAGATCTTGGTCTCCCCCCCCCCCCTCTCTCTCTCGCCCCTTCTTTCGCAAACTTGAAAGTGATGTGAGACTGAACAGCAGCAAGGAACACGCTTTGCATTCTCTAGTGCTCCAACGACGACGAGGCATGCTA